>BMAO01013764.1:0-18905 GCA_019973975.1 Trichonephila clavata
TTTTAAACTATTAGACTTACAGTCTTGAAATTTGGTAAGCAGATTTATTTTGTAGAGTAGGGAACCGCTACAAAATGAGTTTCGCGAATATCAACCAAGTTTCATTTCGGGAGATTAAAGGGCGTAATCGATAAATATTTCCGTTTTTAAATTATTAGATCTACCTGCTTGAAAATTGATAGCCGTTCCTTTCATGGAATAGAGTTCCTCTAACAAAGAGTAAGACGAAAATTGACCCAGGTGGGTTGCGAGGGGTCAAGAGGAGTTAGAAAAAAATTCCTGTTTTTGAATTGTTAGACCCATATACTTCAAATTTGTTAAGCATGTTTCTTTTGTTGAATAGGGATCCGCTAAGAATGTATTTTACGGAAATCAACTCCTGGGGGGGAGCAGGGTTACTGGGGTGTACTGACAAAAAAGTTCATTTTTTCGAACTACAAGGACTATAATAATGAAATTTGGTTTGCATTTTTCTTTTGTTGAATTGAAATCCACCTAAGAACGGTTATTTTGGAAAACGACTCTCAACGGATTAAGGGGGTATTGATAGTAAAATTTCGTTTTTTCCCTATTGATTTAGATTTGAAATTTGGTTTGCACGTTTATTTTCAGAGTAGAGATCCCCCGAAAATTGGTTTTGAGGGAATCCACTTGGTTATAGGGTTACGAAAGTGCATTATCATTTTTTAGAAATACAAATTAGATGAGTTCTGCCCTTTTTTTTTTAAGAGGCGACAGTTACAGGTACAAGTATATTTTTTCAATACAATAAAATATATATATAATATTTATATATTTATATATATATATATATATATATATAGGGAATAAAATTAGGGAGCTTTAACAATACTTATTTCATCTTCGGTCTTTCTAATCCTCAAACCTTTTCGAATAAGTACAAAGACTACATGGAGGAAGATATTTTGCGACGAAAAACAACCAAATTTGCCTTTCAATGAACACATCTACAACGAAAAGCAGTAAAAGTTTTCAGAATGGTTAGGAAAAAGCTACATGATTTTGGAATGATTAGCCCTAGACGTGTCGACGGAAATGGTTTCGATAATGAAATTACTTGAGAATTAAGCTACGATTTATACATTGCAACATCAAGCAACAGAATTTATCCCTCAATTAACTCCAGAACAAAATCACGTTTTCCAACAAGTGTTACGCAAAATAGAATCCGGCAGTGGTGCACTCTTTTTTCTCGAAACCCTGGAGGAACAGGAAAAACGTTTTTGCTAAATTTATTATTAATGGCCATCAGAAAAACCTAGAAGATAGCAGTTGCTATGGCTTCTTCTGGTATAGCCGCGATTTTACTGACCAACGGTCGTACTGCACATTCCGTTTTAAAATTATCGCTTAATCTTGCATTTAAAGATTCACTTACCTGAAATTTCGGAAAAAATAGCTCTCAAGGCAGGATGCTTCCACAATGTAAGCTTTTAGTGTGGGGTGAAAATACGATGTCTCACAAGAAAGCTATAGGAGCGTTAAATCGGACTCAGCAGGATTTACGAGATAGTACAGATATTATAGGAGGAATGGTACTTTATTTATAAGATTTATTATTATTTATAGGAGGAGGTACTTGAAAAATTCAGTCATAAAAGAATATGAGAGAGCATCTTCATAATGACGTAGATTCAGAATTATGCAGAGACGCAATTGAAATTCGGTTATGGATGTTGGACGCAAATGCTGGAGGTTATATTTTAGTTCCAGAGAATTTTGTAATGTAGAAGAAAATGATGTAAATCTTATTGCTCAAATTTACCCGGGCTTGCAACAAAATTTAATTGGGATCAGTGGTTGCGAGCAAGATCAATATTGGCGCCTAAAAATGACTTTATCAATAAAATCAACACTGAAATTTTAGACGTGTGGGGAAAATGAAGGAATATTTATTAATGGATACAACCATGGATACAGAACACAAAGTACTTCATATCCCACGGAGTTCATAAATTCGCTTGAACTTTCGGGTGTGCCCTCATATAAACTTCAATTAAAAATAAATGTACCAATTATGCAGATGCGGTGTTAGGCGTCAGTGACGTCGGCAACCGCCGACGGCCTAGCGCTTGAGGGGGCCTCGCAAAGTTTTTAATTATTTGAAATTTAGTTATTCAGTTCGTCTATTTTAATTTCTATTTGTGTAATTTTTGCCATCATTTGATTAGCAATAAAACTTTTACACATACATTAGTTTAAATATAATTCGGCTCATGTAATTTAACGTTTTCTTGATTGGGAAAAAAGGAGGCCTCGTGAACCCTAATTTCGCCGACGTCCACGCGTGGTCTAGCACCGCCACTGCAGTTATGTTTATGCAAAATATCGATGCTCCTCGACTATATAATGTCATTGTCCATAAAATCACATTGAAAATATAAACGACGTGGTGGGGAGGGAGGGATGAAGAAATATTTATCAATGAATGCAATCATGGATAAAGAACAAAGTACTTCATATCCACGGAGTTCTTAAATTCACTTGAACTTTCGGGTGTACCCTCACATAAACTTCAATTAAAACTAAATGTACCAGTTATACTTATCCAAAATCTCGATGTTCCTCGACTATGTAAAAAACGAGGCTTTGGATCACAATACTTATACAGAATATACTTGGTGCCAATATTTTAGCATACGTCATGAAAAGGGATAGTGTTATCATACCTCGAATTCCAAGTATCCCCACTGACCTACCATTTCAATTCAAACGAGTTCAAATTCCAGTTTTACTGTTGCTATTAACAAAGCTAACATTTCAGGTAGCTGGGGTGCCTTTATAAAAGCAATGTTTTCCACATGGCCAACTATGTGTAGCCTGATCGGTGTGTCCAATGCCCAAATCTTCGCATATTTGCAACTGACGGAAGAACATTTAATATGGTATACAGTAGCATCTTAGAATAATATTCTGTTTTGAGCTCTTTTAAAGAGAAATTATACATTGAACGTAGATACTTTCGATTTTTAAAAATATTAATACCTTAAGTTATTGATTTTTTGTTGTTAATTATTATAATAAATTACGTTTTCAGTTTTTTTAAACTAAGCTCAAATTTAGAACTTTTAAACTTTATTGGTTCCAGTCAAGCAATAAAAAAAAAAATCCCACAATCTCGGTAGGCCACTATCCTTCCTCTGTCGAACTCGGATATTTGATCAAAAGCTGATCGCTGTTTTCTACGAGACATAACTGATCGTTTTTTGAAAAACCACAAGAAAAACACAATTGCCGAACTTGAAATCGTCGAAATCTTCAAGCCTTAAATAGCGCTTTGAGTTGGCGCCACAAACGTGCGTGATGTGTGTCTGCGCTGAAATTCTAATAATTTGCATATCTCACCTCCGCTAATGCATGTTGTAAATTTCATGTTATTTGCGTGCTTCCTTCAGGGTGTTGCATTTACGGTGTCCAGCAGTGTAATTACGACTTGGACAGTTATTTAAAGACATCAACGCGAGCGGAGCCGCGGGTAAAAGCTAGTATATATATATATAAACAGTATATATTTGTAAAACATCATGAAATACCCAGCTAAGCGGGTGGGTAACGGCTAGTTTATAATAAAACTAAAATTCCTTTGTGTAATAAATGAAAACTTTTTTATGGGAAAGCACTTTTTTTGTAACTATTGAATCTAAAGTGAATTTAATTATTAACTTTATTTTAACCCTTTACGCTTGCGCGATACTTTACACTTAAAATTTTTACATAAATTTTCATATTTGGATGCAAGTAATGAGTAACAGAATTTATAAAATGCCAGTTAGAAATAATATCCCAAAATTTGTTCCTTTATCACTTCTTTGAAAATTATATGAATTAAATATTATATTTACTTTTTTTTTAAATTTATCTTATTGTTGCAATGTATTTATCATACCACTTTAAAATTTTTGAATTTTTTAGCTTATATATATATATAGTGTTTTAAAATATAAGCCACACTTTTATTTTCCTTTTGAAATAGCGCTGTCTGTTCAGTGCTTTCGGTCAATCAATAAACTTCTGCAAAATGTAACAAAGAAAAGATCGCAAATCTGTTTTGAATTCATTATTTTTTATACCTTTTAATTTAATTAAAACTACGTTACCATAAAGTGGCATATTAAGTTTTAAGTCTTTCAGCGTAACTGTTCTTATTGTTCATAATTTTATTACAATCCGTTTTTGAAAATAATAAATATCTCAAAATAATTTTTAAGGATTTTTCCTTTTAACGAGTCGCATATTTCTATAATCTCTTTTGGCCGATGAAAATTTTGCATTGCTTAGTTTAAGCCCCGAAGGATAGGAATCTGGTAAAAATTTATTTCATTCCTCTCGCATATAAAGAGAACAACGTAAAACTTTTCACAAAAGAACAAAAAAAAAAAATATGTTGCATGTTATTATTTTAACTTGATATGCGCTTTAGTTGCATGATTAAGAAAATCATTTATATTAAACACCCTAAAGGCAATTTAATATCAAAGTAATTCGAAAAGAATTTTTAAAAAACATTCTAATCACATTTGCAAATCAAAACTAAGCGTTTAAGATCAAGAAATGTTTGAAAATATTTCAGAGTATTCAGTGCTCTTGTTATTAATGTAAACCTTTTTGACTTCGCGATTCAAAATCTATGAATTTTTTAAGTTCTTATAAATAATTACTTAAGTCTTTAGGAAGATTTTAGTCCTAATTTTTTAAATTTAAACTGATGCTGAAAGATTTAGTTAAAGATTCAGATTGATAACGATTTAGAAAAGGAAGACAAAGTTGAAAAATAAGATGAAATTATTTATATTGGATACCGTAGATTACTTTCTATTTACAAACTCTTTAATGGTTATTTTAATATAAACAACTACTATCTTAGGGACACTTTTAAAATTGGAAAAAATGCGCTGAAATTGATTACTTTATAAAATTGAAAAATATAGTCATATTCTTTTAAAATCAATATCTTAAAAGGGAAAAATCTAAACTATAAGAAAAGCTGTTTTTTTTTACATAGTTATTACTAACTACTATTAATTGCATAACAATTTATTTTCTTTTTAAAATATATTAGTTTAGAAATTAGTTTTTAAGCTAATAAATAATAATTATTTCAGACAATTGAATATTTTTAGGTTAATAACATTTAATTATTAAAGATTATCATCGTTTTTCGGGAAGAAAAGATACAACGATAATAATTTAATTCATAAATTATTAAAATAATAAAACGAATAAAAATTAAATTTTGATTTAATAGTAACAGTAAATTTAAAAACAATTAAACTCAAATGCACAGAAAACTAATTCAGTCGAATAATTTACTTAAATGAAGAATTAAACTGTCCAACAAAACAAGATTGACCTTAGTGAAGCATTTTAGCCTGGATCATTTGTCATAAATTATATAACTTCCGTAAAATCAATTTGCACTTATAATAGATGTCTGATGGCTTAAGTCAATCCCGAGGTGCCCTAGTGATCTTTTCCTTTTCCCACGGGCTTCACGAACTCGGGGTACTCTAGTGATCCTTCTCTATTTTCGACCCTATTTCTTGTCATTCAATTCATTCTTTCTTTCTCTTCCCGTCTAGACCACAGATATTAAAACAAATGTTTGGCGCAGTATAGCCGAAATCAGCTCTTGCGCCAATAAACCCAAAATCACTCACTCACTCACTGATGACTTAAGTAATGCAACTAATTCTACAGTTATTAATGTTCTTTCTGTAAAAAGGTAAAGAATGCTAATTGGAAAAAAAATTTCTTAGACGTTATTGTAACTTCGCAAGCCAAAGACTACCTGAACAAAGGATGCAAAATGTAAAGCTTCGGGTATGTGACTACCCAAATTCGCCATTTTGGTGAAAATTTTCGAAGTTTCTTTATGTTTTTATTTTGTAGCCCATACATTTAATATTCCAAAAACACTCTATATTTATTTCTACGATATGTAGAAGGAAAGTTATAGCATAATTAGTAAACCGGAAATGGAGTTTACAAAACCGGAAGCAGATCTCTACACAAAGTATTTTTAAGATATTGAATTGAAATTTTCAGAACACGTTTTATTTAGTTCTATCTGTGTTATGAATCAAAATCTAATCTCTTTGTATATATTTATGTACTTAATTGCTTTTTTATGAAGAAAAAAAAAACAATAGTTTTTTAAAAAAATCGAGTTTTTGCATAAAATTTGGCAGATTTAAAAAACTTTTCAAAATATTACAAATCTTTTAATTCCTAATCATGTGAGGTGAGGGTTCACACCTCGCCTCGGTTTGGAAACGTAGATAAAGTCATTTTTCACATAGAAGCCCATTTAATTAGTTAAAAAAGATGACGACACAAGACATTAAAATAGAAAGAATAAAAAGGAGGGCGGTGGCTGCCTTTTACATCAGCTAGCATAACTCGTCCATTCGCTCTACACTACGTTTAGCGCTCAGTTCTACATCCAACATGTCTCCGGAATCACAGTCACAGTTAATCAGATGGTTCAGTTAGGAGTCGATGCTACCCCAATGGTGTGAATGGATACTACATACTTATAAAGATGTTATTATGTACTGTATAAATGTTATTTGAATACATTCATTAGAATTTTGTGTAAAAGATCGTAACTGAATTTTTCATGAAAATTTCACTAAAAACGACAATTGTTATAGTCTATAAAATTCCAGAAAACAGCAAAAGGGTAAAAAAAAGCCCAAATTAGTTAAACATGAAACTAAAGAGAGCTTGAGCTATAAATATGGTGAGTTTTAAAAAATGTGCAATTAGAAAATTTTTCATATAGTATTCAAATCTTTAAATGCATTTTCTGAGAAACTATGTTTTTCAATTTTTGCTTCACGTAAAGTTCACCACAGGATTTCTTTTAAAGATATTAAATTGAAATTTTCAGAAATATTTTATTTAGTTTCATCTGTATTACAGACTATAATTTAATCTCTGTGTATATATTTATGTATTTTATTCCGCTTTTTGGAGAAAATAACATTAGTTTTTTGTAAAATATTGAGTTCTTGCATAAAAATTGACATTTCAAAAACTTTCAAAAGTATTACAAATCCTGTAGCTCTAAGTACAGATAATGATGTTATTTGTGTACCGTAGAAATATTATTCGAATATACTAATTAGAATTTTTCAATACAAGGTTTATCGTAACTGTAATTTTTCCTTAAAATTTCAATCAAAATTCCCAATATATATCCAAAGTTATTTTTAATTTTGTGGAGTATTTGGATTCCTAGTTTCAGGCCCCACTTCAAATAAAAAAGTGTTTATTTAGTTGAAGATTTACATATTTAAAAAAAAGTGTTCCGAAGGTAGTCACATACCTTAACACTCTTCTAATTCAATTTATTTAAGATTTCAGTAAGGATTGGCACTTACTGAGGCTGAGAATTGGAATCCTATATAATAAATTTAATGAAGTTTAGAGAGTTAGAAACACATTCCCCATTCTCTTCATATTACTGTAACCTTATTTTTAAAAAAATAAAATTTTTCCTAAATTTTTAAAATAAAAAAAATTGACAAGATTTAAATTGTTTTGGATTCATATACATGAATATGTAGATAGATTTGAGATTATTACATGATTACATTTTGTTACTATAGGATAAAGGAGCTTTAAATTTCAGAGAAAAATTTCTTCAAGTCAAATTTTCTCTACTTAGTTCATGTAAACCTAATAAATAAAAGGAAAAAAATAGTTATCTTTTGTAAATAAAGGGGGAAAATTTTATTGCCTTGAAGCTATGTCGGGAAATAATCCTGTTATCTTAGTCTGTACGTCTAAGAGTTTGCTACTTTATTACATAGACTATTATGCTTTGTCTTGTATTGCCACGCTATTTTCGTACTTATTGCTTAGCATTAAGTTAGAGTAATATAGTAATTTAGTACATTTTAATTATATATACACTTGTCTCTGAATATGTGTGGACATACGATCATCTTTCGTATTCATGTAAAGATCTCTAATTAAATGAAATCTTTCTGGATCAACTTTTTATTAATTTCTTTAACGTCGTAAATTCAAATAATATAAGTAACAATCACCTGATTATTGCATAAAATAATACAAATATTTATAACTTGAGAACGACACAAACTGAGTGCGTCAAAAGTCTGCGTACACTTATGATAATGGATTGTAACTAAAAAAAAAGTTAATACTTTTCAAACTATTCTGTTCTTTCTATAACTCTCTCAACATATTTGGCAGGGATTAAACTAGCTTAGTTGTCTCTTCTGTGGTTACTTTGTTCCATTCTTGTACTATGACAGATTTGAGCATTTCTTTGATGTTATTATGTGCTCCCTGATTATCCACTCGAGCAAATCCCACAAATGCCAAAAGTCTAAGAACTGGGATGGCTTACGGAATTGGTTTGAGACATGGTAGAACAACCGTGACTCCACAAAGTAATATAGCAATTTGATATCTTTGTCCTACTGAAAGTAAAAATCATCGCTCACCGTAAGTTTCGTGGCACTTGCCCTGATATTTTGCTTCAATAAGTTACAGTAATAAATTTTGTACATATTTGATTCAATAAATTCCAGATTACCAAGCCTATGGCTTCCTATGCACACCCAAGCCATTGCCTCATCCTCTATGTTTGATAGTCGAAAAAAAGATTCTTTTTCTAAAGACACGTGCAGGAATTTTTGCAGGTATATTTTTTACCTTTTTGATGCCGAAAATATAAAAAAATGTTTCACTTGAATATATTACATTTTTTCAATAATTATGTGTGTACAAACTTTGCACATACGTCGAAGGCTCAGAAATTTATTTTTAATAGGAAATAACGATTCAACGAATTTTTACCAATGCATTCATTGCGACACCTTTATTCAATCTCGAACGAACAACTACTACACAGAGAGAAGAAACAAAAAACAAAGTACACAAAAAGGGGATTGTTCCATTTCTCCGTACAAGAGGGGTGGGGTGAGAAGGGATGACGCAATGGTCCATAACAATGTGTCTTATTTGATTTTTTCCCCTTTTGTTAAAGGTCTGTTCACTAGACAGATGAATGACTTCTTGAGAGCAACTCGATCGTAATAATCATCCTTTTTCAGTTCTCTTTGAATTGTGGTTAAAATTCCCATTTTTTGGAATATTTCAGAAACATTTTTAGCTATTTATGAAGCTTATAGTCTTGTAGTTTGTTTTTACAGACCGCATTACAAAGCGAGATTCTTTAAATGACACTGCAGACGAGCGGCCGGATCTTGGCATGGACGTTAAAATTTTAATTGATACATAATTTATGAACACTCCATGAATACATGAATGTCTCCTATTAACAGTTGAAAGATTTTCCTTTTTCTGAAGACCTAATATGATCTTTCTTAAGTGATACATCGTTATCTTTTCTGTTACCCAACCATAAAATCTCAAAAACATCCAAATCTCAAATTCCAAATTAATATTATAGAAGCTTATAATTACTTAAAAATAGCTTATAATTACTTGGAGATTATTTGGTGATCATTCTTGTTTTTTCATGTTAAGGTACATTTCGTTGTTGTTTGAATAAGGAAATTTTGAAAAATCTCTGAGAGGTATGTTGATTTTCTGGAGCGAGATTTTAATAGTAATTATAACTTAAACACGTAACATGATTGCCCGCACGCAGACTTTCGAATTAAGTGTAAATATTACAGTTACACAGAAATATTTTAACACTTGAATAGGTCCTTTAATCCGTACAGGGTATGGGCTACCAAAAGTTGATTACAACCGGTTCAACGTGCGCTGTACGGGCACTGATATCTTTTTCTTTCTGTCTTTGAATTGCACACATTTTTAATTCTTATAGTGAGATTATTATTGTCCTATATTGTTTTTAAAAGATACAACTCCTCCTTGCTACTAAAATACTTCTCATTTGAGATGTTCTTTGCGATAAAGGTGAGAATTTTTTAAAGTTTTTTGAAAATTTTCGATAAGGAACTGGAATTGGCAAAACAATGCGCAGTTTGTTGCTTGAGAAGAAATGAAAATGGAAAGAATTCCAGAAAAGCTTATACACTTCTCTCCCGATTTCAATGCAAGATTTTGTATTACACCATGTTTCAAATTGTGTGTGTATTTACACTCTATAACAGCGCTTCTGAAACTGTGGGGCGTGATAACCCTGAGAGGGGGGAGCGAGTATATAAAAAAGTAAAAAACAAAGGATTTAAAAAAATTACAAATTTACTGAAACGATTCAAAACTAAATATACATTAATAATAAAAAATAAAATACACATTTACACTGATATAATGTACTTATAAATGTATCAGAACTGCACAATGTATTTCATTATTAAACTCGCAATACTGAATTAAGAACAAGTTTAAAAAGCAAGAAATTATTGCATTACTGAAAATGAAAGTTCATATTTGTCCTTTAAGCGAATCACTTTAAGTCCATAGAAACACTATTTAATTTAATTTTACAAAGATGGGAAGATATTTTTAGTCTAATTTCTCGTACAGATTTTAGAAAATCAATTTTGCTAAAAAATGTATAACGAAAAAAGATTAAAAAACTAAAGCATATAACTGATATCTGAATTTAACCATAAGAATTGTGATTTATTTGAATTTTTTTTCTTTCGCGAATTTAATTAAAGATACTTAATTTACAGAGTCTTTTCTGAACCATTGATAAATTTTAATTATGCTTGAGGATATTTCATTTGAAATGAAAGAGAAATATAAATAATTAAGGAACTAATTTTTGAGAAAACTCTCATTTTATAAGTACTTTAAATTTAATCTTAGAAAACATAACAATCTTAATGTTTTTAGATTTCTTGAAGCTACTTATATTCAGAGTTTATGGATTTTAATTAAATCTTAAATTGCTTTCTTTGTCTTGGATGATTTCGTAGAACAACATAATCTTGTTTCAAGAATTCATATTAGAGCAATTACTGCCGGGTAGAAGCGATCCCTATTAAATCTCTTGAGCAGGACCTTAATGATTAAACACTAATCCAAAAAGTAATGAGGAATAAACTGTCAGTTAATTACGTTTTCTGATTATATTTGTTTTCTTTCAAATGACAACTAAATAAATTCATTACTTCCTTTTGACTTTTCCAAGATTTAATTTAAAGCATTTATTCTTTCTGTTTCAAAGGAACTTTATATGTAGAATAAGTTTACTAATTGGACAAGAGGCTTGAGTATAAAATAAAAATTGTGGAAGATAACTGTAATTTGCCTTTTAATTAGAGGAGCCTTTAACTACGAGCATATTTTAGTGTACATTTAAAAAATTCAAGTGCTGCACAAATTAATTCTTCCATTTAAAATGATTTTATATTGTATTCAGGTTTTGAGATTATTGATACATTTACATTGATAGAAATACTGTACATTTACATATTTACATTGATAGAAATATTGATACATTGACGTAATTGAAATACAGATACATTTGCATTATAGAAATACTGATACATTTATATTATAGAAATACTGGTACATTAACATGACAGAAATACTGATATATTTACACTGATATAATTTACCTGATTGAATTATTGATAAATTTACATTGATAGAATTTACACTGATTGAATTATTGACAAATTTACATTGATAGAGTTTACACTGATTGAATTATTGACATTGATAGAGTTTGTCAGTTCACGGCATACGAAGCGCTATCTGAGTTTTTTAAAGAGTAGAGTGTGTTGTGTCTGTAGTAATGTATGTATAAACTGTGTCTGCGTAATCCCAATTGCGCTGCCTGAACTGCGCATGCCCTGCAACTCCAATGTAAATGTACAGAAGTTATGAGTAATTAATAAACGCTAGTCCACAAGAAAACTGTGTCGTGATTGTGTCATGAACAATATGTGTTAGAGACTCTTGAGTCCGTTTACGTGTTAGAGCTATCGACATAAAAATTGTTTTTAATCCATAGGTTAATCCATTAGCTCTTCTCCGGCTCGACGGACCAATTTTATGTCGATAGCTCTAACACGTAAATGAATTCAAGAGTCTCCAACACATATTGTTCATGACACAATCACGACACAGTTTTCTTGTGGACTAGCGTTTATTAATTACTCATAACTTCTGTACATTTACATTGGAGTTGCAGGGCATGCGCAGTTCAGGCAGCGCAATTGGGATTGCGCAGACACAGTTTATACATACATTACTACAGACACAACAACACACTCTACTCTTTTAATTACACAGATAGCGCTTCGTATGCCGTGAACTGACAGAATTAATACATTTACATTGAAGAATTATTGATACATTTATATGATAGAATTACTTATACACTTGCATTGATAGAATTATTCATACATTAACATTCATAGCATTATTGATATATTTACGTGGCCAAGGTTACGGACTCATGGCCGGCGTGTCATGAGTTCGAGCCCAGTGACGCTGAAGACCCGTCGGAGCGATGTACGTTAAATCTGCGAAAGCTCAAGCGTCCTCTCGTTGGTGTGGTGTGGTAGTTAGGAGAGGGGGATAGCTCACACAGGTGTGGTCCTCGTCATTGACCATGGTTCAAAATTATGAGGCCCGTCGCCGCAAGCCCTTGAATAGCTGAATAGTGCGACGTTAATATTCACTCACTCACTCATTGATATATTTACACTGATATATATAGATTTTATGATACATTTACATTTATAGAAATATTGATACATTTCTATAACATTAATTATTTAATATATTATGCAAACGGAATAATATTTAGTTGCCAGAGAATGATTCGGTAAAGATATAAATGATATGCTTCGGGGCTTATTTACAAGTTATATATTAGCAGGCAAAGTAGGGATGAACATTTTTCAAGGATGTTATTTTGCCTTAATCTCTCTCTAAAATTTTAATTTGCTTTAGGTAGATAATGTAGAAAAAATTAGAAATTACTTCTACAAGAACAAAAGTATGTGTATTATCCTAGAAGTATATATTCCGTTAGCACAAAATAAGGAAAGGTGCCTGGAAAATTAAGAGAAAAAAGAAAATAACGAATTAAACACGCCATCCCAATATAAACTACGAATTCCCTTGTGTTCTTCGAGGAATCGACAGGATAGGAATCACTTCAAGTGGCTTACATTTGTTGCATGAATATGAGTATACCTTTACATTCCGAACGTTTAGTAAATAGTTTAGTTCGCAAATATATAAGCACCATTAGGCAACTGAATCACAAAAGCAATTTTACTTAGTCAGTTATTAGTTATTATTTGTTTTATGCCACACATATATTAGTGCATTTTTATATTGTTTTATTATTTGTAAAGCAACAGCCCACACCTTTGAAAAATTATTCATACGTTCATTGTGATCCTGAATTATATTTAACCTTAACATTGATCTAATAAAACTATTATTTAACGCATTTGTGTGAATAATTGAAATAAAGCTAATAGACAAAAGGTAATAATTTGCTTTGAATAAATGCTGCTACAAACGGGCTATTAGCAAAAGATCTCGTATGCTTGCTTGCCTTAGTTCTTCACTAAATCATATGAACTTATTTTTGTGTTTCACCTCTCATTATTCTAAGTAAAAGCTCTTTATATGGAATAAGGTGGAAGTCGAACAATCAGGATTTGACTGAAGCGTAGTCGAAATAGAAGCTCAAAACCTTAACCAATGGATTAACATGTTCCAAAGGCAACAATCATATTTAAAACTTAAGACTAATTTTTTTTTGTCAGTTATATGTACTATTGAATAATACATTTTTTACAGGAAGATTTGTTTCTTTTTTAAAAAACTGAAAATTAATACCTAATATGGGAACTTATACCCTTGAGTATAATTTCAAACTTTGTTATAATATATGCAGACTTTCTTGAGTAAGAATAATATCAAGAAATTTTTTAATTAGGTTTATTAGGAAAATCATATAATATTATATAAATTAAACATAGATTTCAAAGATTTTTAAACTTGCTCAGATATAAATTTCAACGTATTTATATATATGATCGATTCTTTTTGCATTTCCACACTGATTTTCAGAAATATAAGCGAAAATTTAAAAACTGGGATGAAATGGCTAAAAGTAGTTTGAAATTCTTGAAATTGAATGCATTATAAATAAAAGCAAGTTGTATCGAATACCAATATGTAAAAGAGTGGTATTATATATATAACATCGTTTCTCGTAAATATTATACAAACAGTGATCTAAAAGAGAATAATAATTCAATGAGGCAATTTATTAAAGAATTTTCAGATAAAGTATAAAAATGAGTTCGGTACAACATTTTGCAGCAGAATTGCTTTATAGAATCATAGGACGGCTAGAAGCAGGTGCTCTAATATTGAAAGAAGGACAAACGCGTCGATCGTTTTGTGAGGAACTGGGTGTGGGATGTTTCCAACTACAGGCTCAGATTCTCGAAATCTTACTACTGAAGGGAGACCATGAATGATCTCTTTTTCAGATGGCCGGTACTGCATACCATAACAGGACCGAAATTGACACTCATCTTGGACCCTTGCTAATTTTTGTTACAGGAAGGGCAATACAATAGTATTAACAACAATAGTACGAAAAAAGTTATATGAAGTATTCTAAGCAAAGCGTTTTTGATCACGTACCCCTAAAATGAAATACTATTTATGACCATACAATTGCACCTAGAAATGATACACCTATTTCGAGGAGGACAAATACTTAAATTTTTAGGTTTATTTATGTACACGACACACTCAAGCAGCTTTTGGATGCAGTACATATGGCTCATGTAATGACGCAGAAATTCATTTGACTCCTTGTCGTGGTGTCGGTTAAATTGTTTCTCATTGGATTATGCCCAAATGTCTCCTGAATAAAACCAATTCATTTCGTTATTATTATACTGCCTTTATACTAAAAGTCTAAATAAGCAATTTTTTTTAAATAAAATGTGCAGGAAATTATATTCCAAATTACATTAAGCAATAGCCATATATTTATAATTTGCTTTTTAATTTTACTTATTAATATATATTTAATTTCTTTGCTATTAATAATTAAATGCTTTCAGTCGAAAATATTTGGCTAAACGGAAATACTAGTAAACAATACATACCAAAATGCTGATATTTTCATGATTCAAATATCATGCCTAAATTAAGTTATCACTAGAAGTAGGAAAAATCGCATATCTTTGAAAAAGTAAATTATTTAATACTTATTTGACAAATAAATTAAATCTAAACATAATCTATTTCTTTTGACCTGAATGAAAAATTCCTTGTTGTATTTTTCAAATACATAATACAGTCGACTCTCGCTAATTCTAACCTTCAATAATATGAATCCCTCGCTAATTCGAAGTATATGCTCAGCCCTAGAAAAACGTTTGATATTTCGAACTAAACAATACGTTTGGAACATTCAATATTTCGAAGAAAATCGGTAGCTAGCCAGACTATAACACGCGATAATTCGAAGTAATCTTTTTGAACACCCACTATCAAGTACAGTCCTATAACAAACAGTTTGGATCTTAAAAGTTGTTTGTTGTATTGTCTCTGCGTGTCTTCCCTGCAACGTAGCTCCTTTGAGGATCATCTGTGTGTCATCCCTTCTTTGTGTTCCCCGGTTTCTCAAGCAAAAACACACTTTTATTGCTTTCCTTTTTCAATTGGACAATAGAACGGCCGTACTTGTTGTCAGCCGTCTATATCTTATCGTTTTACACGTGGCCTTGCTACACATGTGTTCAGAAGGGATGATCCGCTATTGTGAAGAAGAGATGCGTAGGGTTGTGTATTTTGCGACAGAGTGTATTGACGATTTATGACTCATCTGAATGACTTATTGCATGTGGCACCAAATAGGACATGGAACGTACTGGACCTTGTCTTGAAGAATCAATGGGGTTGGAGACAGTGTTGGAGGAACCGATAAAAAATTAAACAGATTTTTAAAGATGACAGATTTTTTTTCGTTAAAAAGATCAATTATGTACAGCACATGCATTCTTTTAATAATTGTTTTTAATATATAAATTTATTTTTTAATGCAAGACTTTTAACTTCTGTATACCATTTGAAACTGTTTAATATGTACATTTTAAAAGTACTATAAAATAATTTTATACATATGTACACAATTATTGTTTTTTACATAGTTTTAAATTAAATGTGTTAGAAAAAACATTTCTCCTCGTGTATTTTGGGAGTTTTTTCCTACCCTCTTGATAATTTGAACTCTTGATAATACGAAGTTTTTCATTGGTCTCTCCAACTTCGAATTATCAAGAGTTGACTTTGTATAATTCTTACTTTTTTCCTATAAATATTTTGTCTTTAAATAAAACAAAATCTGTATTCTTAGGATTGAAATATTGAAAACTCTATACAGTGGGTTATTATCAATACATCTAATTCCGCTCGTCTGCTATTCATCAAAAGATGAATGGCTAGCTACAAATATCCGGGAGATAGATACCATGATTGTTAATTAGATTTCTCAGGAAGACTTTTGAGATCAAAGATTTACTTGTAATACAGCTCCAGAGACAGTAAACAACCGCAAGAGAAAGTGATGCCTGAATAGCCTTTGATATAATAATTATTTTCAGGAATACATACATAATTTTCTACAGTTACATATGCTATTCTAGATACTTCCATGTTATTCACATTGCTGTGCAAAATATATAATACAAATTAAGATTATCTTCCTTTAAAAGTCAAGAAAACATATTTTTAGATAATTAATTTCCCATTTTTAAATAAATAAATTAAATCAAAAAATTCATTTTATTATTTTTCAGCAAACAATTCATTTTGCTTAGAGAGGAGGAAATTATTTTCTGAACAAAAGTTACATTTTTTACATTAAAATAGGAACACATATGCGTCATAAAAATCTTTAATTTAAGAAATAATTTAGAAATTTTGCAAACCAGTCCTAAAAAATTAAGATTAGTTCTTGATGATGTTTCTTAAGTAGTTTAAATTCTATTTTATACAAATAATTTGGCCGGCTGGGTGGCGTGGTTGGTTTGTCTCACTGGCCTTCTTCACCTAAGATTGCGGGTTCTTTCCCGGCCCAAGGTTGGTGGATTTTCATGATGCAGAAAATCGACAGTGGCCCTGTCGTATGATTATGCGGCATGTAAAGATCCCTAGAGCTTGGCTTGTGTGCTCTCGGCAAAATTAAGTCTTCGAACAGGTTTGCATCGTCAAGAGACTAGGTGCCTCCATCTGTGGAGGAAACTGGGCGTCAAAATTACCTGCGGCAATTGGTATCCGCCTATAGGGTGCCGCGCTATAAAGTAATACCCAGCTCCTGGGGAATGTACTAGGTCTGCACAGGTTAGAAATACCAATGTGCAGCCCCATTAAAAATTAAATAATAATTTAAAATTTTTTTAAAGTTTTTTCATTTTTTTTTGTGAAATAAACCTCAAAGTATCACCTAAGGATTGTGAATTACAGTCTAATGCTAAATAACTTTCTTATTTTTCTTATGAGAGTAATAATCTATTTTCATTTTAATGAATAATTTAATTTTTGATAATCTATGAAATGTTCTAAAATATTCTGCTAAATAATAGTTACAATTTTAAAATAAGTAAGTCTAAAAAAAGAAATTAATTCTCTCTATATAAATTTATTTTTCGAAGACCTAAGTGTTTATTTTTCATTCTTCTTTTTTGGTTTAAAAAAATTTTCGTCTGAAACGGAAGGAAGCTTGCTTTTATTATAGTAAGTTTTGATATTAAAATAGTTTCACGTTTCATTTTTTTACCTCAATTGAAATTCTAATTTTTTTTATTAATATTTATTTTTTAAATAAGTTAGTAAATATATCCTTACTCAATACTCTTAAAATATTTTTGTTACCTGTTATCTAAAACATTTACAAAATTGTTTCATAAAAATCAACATATCTTTACAGCTATTTGCTATTAATTACATACTAATAAACAACTCGTGTTTTCTTAACACATTTTCTTATTTTTCTTTAATTTAATTTTATTGTAGTTAAAGATTATATGTACTGAAACTAAATTAATTTTCAAGTACCAACGTTTTAAGAATAATTTATCAATTTCTGAAAAACTTTCAAATGGTTTTATTTTTATAACAAAGTATCAAATGTTTCTTTTTTTAAAATTTTTTCAATATAAAATTTTTATCTAACATATTTATAATGAATCCCATCAAAACAACTATAATTAAACCTTAATAAATCAAGGAATAATATTTGGTATAGTCAATCAGCGGATCATAGCTGTGTTATTCAATTTATAATGTTTTTTTAAATGAGTTATAAGTTTTTTGATGTAATGATAAGAAATAATAACTATATAAGTTATTTACATTTTTAAATACATCTATCGATTCTCAAATGTATGATGTACTTTATTGCGTTACTTGTCTTTCACATGTTAAAACAATCAAATTCTTCAATTGGATAAGACTATAATATTTTAGTATCAATATAATTTTAAAGATACACAGTACCCTACAAATTAAATAATATCCCAAAACATTTTTTCTGCATTTTCTTGCGGCTCATTCGTTGAAAACTTGCCACCAAATTTCAGATCTGGTAACAAATTAATTTTTAAGATATTTGAAGTTTTCTGAGCTTGGTAGTTTCAGTTTCAGTTTCATTTTAAAGCATTTTCACTCTTAAATTGAATTCATTAAAAATATTCTTGTGTGTTGTGTGAGCACAATCAACTCTTTTAGTGTGAAATGTGTGTGTGTTTATTAATTCCAATTGTCATTACTGAAATCATTTCTGCTTGATTATGTTTTAAGGATTTTGAGGTTTTTGAATTCTCATAATTAATTAATTGAAATTGATTTCAAGGATTTTTGCTTTAAAAATGGTTTATATAACTTAGAAGCTTTCATTGATTTTTTCT
>BMAO01013765.1:0-33127 GCA_019973975.1 Trichonephila clavata
TTTTTAATGTTTAATATGCTATTTTGTTAAAAAGTACTCCGAACGTGTTCGGATACCTTAAACTTAATTATTTTCTAAAAGATTTGAAAATTCTGTAAAAAAATATATTCCTTAAAGATTCTTTTAAATATAGAAATTATAGTAGGGTATTAAAATTAAACTGGTGTGGCAAAATAGTATCGTTGTATGTACCTATATTAATTGAATTTGCATATCTTTTACATTGGTTCAAGAATAATTTATTATAACTATTAAAACCCATAATATGAATGTATCAACCTTTAACTTTAAGCAAAGGTTTAGTAAAACCAGTAGTTAATTGTGAAGAAAGGAATCTGGGTCAAAACCTTAGGAATTTAATTAAAAGATTTTTATCTTATATAATCTCTAGCTTATTCTAGCTCTTACTTTCAAAATTGTATGGCAGTTTTGTATAATATATCCGGTGCTACCAAGATAAGTCTTCATAATTATACTTAAATTATTCAATGTAACTTTTTTCCTCTTAATATCTTGTATTTGTTAAAAAGTTTTTTAGACTTAGTGTATGTGTAAGTAATTATGATGCGATTAATAAAACTATCTGTTCATTGCTGTTCTGAGTCGCTTACAAAAATAGGTTTTTATTTTTAAATTCAATGCAGTATTACTATCTGATAATTATACTATTTACTTAGTTCTATAAAATTTGTCCTTTCACTACTTATTATGTTTAATATTAAAGAGGATTTCTCTCTCTTTCTCTAAGCCTATTTTTTGTGGCCGAGGTAGGCAAGTGGTCTAGCATCGGATCATGACTAGCGTGTCATGAGTTCGATCCCGGTACCACTAAAGACCGCCGTGTAGGGAGCGATGCATATTAAATCTGTCGAGAGCTCAAACATCCTCCCTTGGGTGGTGTGGTAGTTAGGAGAGGGGGTGCCAGCTCAGGTGTCGTCCGTGTAACTTGACCATGGTTCAAAATTAAACGGACAGTCGCCAAAGGCCCTCGTGTTGCTAATCAGTGCGACGTTAATATTCACTCACTAAGCCTATTTTTTAATAATATTACATGTTTCATTTTCAAGCCTACTAGGATTAGAAAGAATCCCGTCACACATTCGTTTTCATAGAAAGAGGTGGCACGCGGGGGGAAGGGGGGGTTCACTTTTACGGAGTTTTACCGGAAGAGAAAGGAGGACCTATGCTTTTCTTGGCGACTTCTGTCGCCAAAAAAAGTTGGCGATTTTTCAAAAAAAGTTTTTATATTGAACTTGTGTTTTCCTCCTTTTCCTAGTAATTATTCAATTGAAAATCCAACGAGTGATATTTTTTTATTTAACAAATATGAAAGAAAAACATTCCAAAACTTCCTTAAAATTTTTATAACGAAGACGAAAAGTGGAGAAACAAAAAGCACAAAGTATAAGAACATTTATCAAATGGAGTTTATGCATGGCATTATTGCACACACTTAAGATAACTTCGTTTAAATTCAAAAGAATGTGAATAAAAAAATTTTAACGCCAATAAGTGTGCCCCACTAGGATCCACCCATACGAGGCATACTGTGGAATTTTAAAGTTAATCAACGACGAGAAAAATTATTACACTTATATCTTGGTTATACTTAATTCAATATATCCATCTTCAAAAGACAAATTCTACAGCAGTAGTTTATGTGGACCTTATATGCTTATCACTTAGGCTAGTAAGAAATACTTAGATATACATTTAAAACACTCAAACGTTTAAAAAAATATTCTTTTAAAAAATCAGAGACAAAGCAGACATTTTTCAATACTTAAATACGACAATTTTAAAATATTTCCAACTTGTATATTGAAACATTTATATACTTGAAAACAAGTAAACAATACAAATTAAGATTTTAAATAACACCTCTCTTTTCAACAAAAAAATAATGTGATACTATCACAAAATTATACCAAATTGAAAACATTTACTGCGACTTACCTTTCAACGCTAAGTTATTCTTAATCTTAACAAAACATGCAAGACTGGACAAAAGTCTCCAACACCAATCAGCAATATAATCGCAACACTGAAATGATTTTTGACTGCTTTCGCCAAATTGGCGATAACAATGGCACGTTATCGTTAGAGTTATGCCAAATATTTCCTCCTTTCAATTGTATAGGTTTCCAATGGACCAATAGAAAGAGTTGGGATAGAAAATCAAATGTTTGTGAGGTTGGAAAAGAATTATTCTGAACTATTTTAAGATGTTCTGCACTTAGAACTTCAGATATTTTATTACTATTTCAAAATTCAGTTTAATCATATGCATATGAGACTAAAATTGTCAAAATGATTAGAAAACTATTTTATATGTCTTAAAACACGCCTCCCTCTCCCAAAGAAAATTAAATAATGAAAATATTCTTTAGGGAATATGTGTGTTCCTTACTTGTGGGGTAGTACGGTGGAGTTTTAAAAACCGAACATGACCCCCAGATAGCGTTGGTCATTGCAAGATTTTTGGCACAAATATTTGTCTAAAGCAGTGTTTATTAAACTAGGGTCGCAAAATATTCAAGGATTTTTGACACTCAATGAAAATTGTTTAACACGAAACTGAAAGGAAAGAAATATTTTGAAATGAAACTTCTTTGCGGACGGGAGTGAATGGGAAATTTACCTAGTGTTGCGTAACAGTGAAAAAGCGAACGGAAGTAGTGATTCCCCCGCCATCCCCCCGAAACGTCGCCATAGTGAGGGAAAGCGAGCGGGAGGAAAAGAGAGAGGGGGATACACACCACGTGACTTGCGTCATATCCGTGAAAAATAGGACGATTGCTAAGGGGGAATTGTGCATCAAAAGTATATCTTGGACGAAAGGCGCTTAGGTATTGGTGACATTAAGTGGGTCCCTTGCTACTCCCTTGCTACATTCCCTTGCTACTCTCGTAACGAACTCGCGTGGCGGATTTTCGTAGTTTTTATGTAATAAAAAAAAACATGCCATTTTCAACGAATAAACGCACTCAAAATATTGCAATTATATTGCTCTTCCCGTTACGGGAGTGTCTGGGGCATTGTGTATATGTCACTAATGTCGCGTCAGAATCGCTACGGATAGCGTCTTGTAAACAAACACAGTGACTTCTGTTTGTGATGCATTAAGTTTATATTATTAATTTTTATTTCCACTGAATCAAAATTAATTCTGGTCAGATAACCTAGAACAAATGCAAAAACAGGAAAAGAGTTTCGTGAACGAAAAAAAAATAAGCAAAACTAACAGCAATTCCAGGCGAAAGTCTATGTATCACCATGTAGTTCTATCGCAGCTTTTATCATCTTAATGCGTAAAGTTTTAGTTCTATACACATCGGAGGCTGCTGCACTCATTGGAACCGATGATGATTAAAAGCCAATTATCTTAACTGGAAACTTTAATATTAGTTTTGCTTCAGAAGAAGCAAAGCCACTCATTGAATTCTTGAAACGGACACTGAATTTGACAATGAATACTGATATTAGAGAAGGAAAATTAATATACGAAACCACGATGGATGCAGTTTTCTCACATTTTCTTGATTGACTACAATCGAGGATTTTTATACCCTTCTTTAGTTACCACACACCTATTGTGTCTTTCTTAGAAAATGATGATGCAGAAAATTGAATAAAAATATTTTCATACATTAAATGAAATTTGAATTTTATTTGATTAAAGTTATCTCAGCAGTTTAAAATAATTAGATCTAGCCCTGCATTTACGGCCAACGTCGCCAAAGAAGTTTCACTTCTATCGCGTAGCTTTCCACGTTTTTTTTTTTTTTTTTTCGTGTTAAAGGATATTGAAAAAAAATCTTACATTGAACAAAATTAAGTTTATTAGAGTACATTTTATTTACATAGATATCTATATATGCATGTATTTAATAAAAATCAATAAAACAGAAACATTCACAATGAAATTAAATGCGAAATTTTCAAGTTTTTAAGAGAAACAAAACATTTATTGAGTTTTTGGAAAATGATCTGATATATTGTTTTTCTCTTTTTGCATCAAATTGTTCGGTGTTATCCATTTTGTTCACTTCCCCATTGGAATGTGAGCTTAAATAACTGCGCATACTTTTCATGATATTCCTAATTTCGAATGATTTGGGAACAGGAGCTGCATTACTCATCTCATTTTCGCCGTCGGAATCTACTTCAAAGATATTTTTTGAGCTTTGAACAAACTCCAAAATATTTTTGTCTGCCCTAATTGGGGATATACAGTCATTATATATATAATCCTCTACTGTAACAAATTCTTCCGATAATGAACCTACGTGGCTGGTGCTTTCCGTATTTTGTTTATTCCCAGAAGGAAAATTTGTTCGTGTTAAGAGATTTTTCGCTTTGTGTCAAGAGAAAAAAAATGCAAGAAAATACATAGTAGTTTGCCGGAGCCGTTGCATTACTTCATGTTAACCGATATTTCGTCTTAAGTGTTTTCACATTAAACGTATTTTACTAAATTTTTTTGCCTAAAATAACTTACTCGTCATTTATAATCATAATTTAATTATTTATCAAAATTCTTGTTGAAGAAATCTGTTATGGAACGTTTGGTTCCATAACGTTAAAGTATAGAAATTTGCTGCAAATAATTCGAAGAACAATTTTTTATTCCATTAGGCTTAACTGATCCACATCAAATCGTTGTAACTAGTCTTATATCAAAAAACGGATTGTTACCAATCTGGTAAGCTGAAAATGGTTACAAAGAAATTGCTTCCAAATTTTCAAATATAAATATAAATACAGAAAGTTTACATAAAATACAAATTCTCCTAGTATTACAAATGCATAAATATAAAATTCATATTAAAAATTAATTATTTTTACAAATTATAATCTTCTATAATTTTATTACATTTTTGTTTGTCTATTAACTCACTTGGCTTGAGCGGCCATTAGTTGGCAACGAATTGAATAATATTTTTCTCAACAAATCCATTATATCAGGTGTGGTTGAGTACCGGCATCTTAACTTTCGTCATCTCGTAACCCTTCCGCTCACCTCCATTGCAAACACCTGTACTTATTGAGATCAGTATATTCAGGGTTACAGAGAATGATTTAAGAGCGAAGTCCTTAGAAAATTTTTGGACAGGAGTCGCAAAAGAATTTCCAACAACTTCTAAAACTGTGATACAGTATATTTTACCTTTTTCTACAACTTATTTATGTGAGACGGCACATTTCCGTCTTTCACAACCATGATATCAAAGCATCGAATATCGAGGAAATGCTTCGTCCATCGACTATTATTCTAATATATTTAAAAGTAATCCCCAGCACATCCTTCCCATTAATACTTAAATCTTGTAATGCCATTGTTAATAAAATATATTTCATAGGGAAACTCAAAATGACACTTAATAAACAGATTATAGTTTATATATTAGTTACTTTGTAATTATATATATAATGTTTTTTGATGTGTAACATCTTTACTCTCGGTTGCTGGATATTTGTTGGAGTGATTTCGTGAAAAGGGACGGAAATGCATAACAGGAAGTCGGGGAAGCGTGCGCTGTTTGATCTGACCAATCAGCGCGCTTGGTGGTGTCTATTCGCTACCCTCGTCTCGGGGTCGAACTCTAGTAGCAATTAAGCCGCCAGCCTTCCGCACATAACAGCAAGCCTTATTAGACTGCATCCAGAATAAACTTGCGATTCTTACGCTCAAATGTCAAAGTGTCAGGACTCGTTGTGTTTGAAAATGGACAAACAATCATTTTGGTGGTCGCATACATTTCTCCGAATCAAACAGTTAAAAAAATTATTTTCTGCATTTTGTACTTTTACCGTATACCGAAGGTGGTTCTGCTCTTTTTTTAAAAAAACTATCACTCGTTTCCCATGATTTTGGGTGGTGATTATAACGTTAACTTCAGTTTGCTAGAAGCTGAGCCGCTCATAGCTTTTCTGAAAGATGAACTCAAGCTCGAAATGAATATAAATCGAAATGTTTCGACAACTAACAGTGGTACTGTTATTGACGCTGTTTTTCAACGATTTTTAAAATACTTTGAAATCACAAGTATATGTGTCATATTTTAGTTTTCATAAATCTATTGTCTCCGCTCTTCCCCAAATATTTATGAAAAAAAAATAAATATTTTTGATAAAAAATTGCATAACTCCTTGTGTGAATTAAGTAAAATTTTCATTAAAAGTATAATTATTCAATAGAAAATTATTTCCAATCATACCCGGTTCATTTTTTTCAGGATTAAAGTCACTATTGCGTATTTACCACGATAACATGTCAGATGTTACACATCATATGCGACTACTGTAAGGCTCGTATCTTTTGGGTTTTTTTTTGTTATTATTTAAAATTTCTGTATTTCTTTATAATAAAAGAAAAAAATTATTGCAATGTTTATTACTGCCACACAATAATATACTACAAACAGTGGTGCACACAAAGGGGGTGTCCTAGGGGTACGGACCCCCCCCCCTCCAAAAAAACCCTTGCGTTTTTTCGATTGATGATAATCCTATATATATATAACTTAAAAATTCAATTAAGTACTTGTAATTAACAATATATTTTATTAATTAATGCTAATTATTAACTCAATAATTTATTTTTTACTCATTTTTTGTTAACAAAATCAGAAGAATCAATTGGTGTTGTCTTGAGGGACTTTCGATCCGTGGACCCCCCCCCCCCCTTGAAAATTTTTTGTGTGCGCTACTAACTACAAAGAAACACCCAAGGCTTGAGCGAACTTTGTGCAATGTCTATGGAGTTGCACACTTTTTGTGCAAAAAAAGTTTGGGTACTCACACACAAATTGCCAAAATGTGCAATAAATTTCTTTCTCTGGCACTTCTCAATCAATAGAATCCTTTCCTCCCGTTAAAGGGGAAACACGATAAAGATTGGGGGTTGATGGAGGTCTCAATTGTAAAACTGGAAATAGAAATGCGACTTCTTTCTTCTGAGGGAGGGGGGTAAAATAGCTTTGTAGCTTGACCATGGAAGAAAACGATTTTTAGGTAGAATAGGAAGATTTAAAACAGGGGTGGGGCTAAGCCAAATGACCTTGCGGACCACTTCGGGAATACATTATAATCCCGCGAGACCAGTGTCGCACACAAGGGGGTGTCCTAGGGGTTCAGACTCCCCCCCCCTCAAAGTCCTTGAGTTTTTTCGATTGATTATAATCCTATATATATAAAAAGTAAAATTTTATTAAGTACTTGCAATTAACAATTTACTTTATTAATTAATGCTAATTATTAATTCAATAATTTATTGTTTACTGTTTTTTTGTTAACAAAATCAGAAGAATCAATTGATGATGTTTTGAAGTATGATACGAGTGGGAGGACTTTCGACCATGGACCCTCCTGCCCCCCTTTGAAAAAATTTTGTGTACGCTGCTGCGCGGGACGCATATAAAAATGCATTTCTTTATATTAGATTTGAAACCATTAGAAACATTTATTGGACTGAAAATTTAAAACAGAATGTAAACAATTATAATTATTTTCATTATATTTTATATGTGCACAGACATAAGTAATATACAGTGGCGGATTAAGCGGGTATCGGACCTGGCGGCCGCCAGGGGCCCCCAGTGCTGGTAGGGGCCCCAAGCTTGATGAGCGTTAAGGCCTGTGACAAACCTCAACCACGCCACCTTGCAACAAGAAATGAAAAGAAAACAAAGATACAATGAAAACCCCGCTAGAAATTTATCGAGATGTAAAAGAAATCCTAATGTAGAAAAACTTTTGAAAATATTTTTAACAATACCGATATCGAAGGCATCAGGTGAATGATCTTTTTTAATTTTAAAACGTGTTAAAAATAATTTAAGAGGTACTATGGGAGAAAAGACAAATTGAACAACATAGCCATATCATATACAGAATAAAATGTTTTGGACAAAATAGATATGGTGAAAATAATTGATGAATTTGCCAAAGAGAAATCAAACTGTATAGCAAAACTGCAAGCTCTTAAGTAAGGTTTTTAATTTTTTTTCTTCAGTTAAGATTTTTCTTTAGCCGATGAGTTTTTTTTTTTTCGCAGTACATTTTATTTTGAGAATTTAAAGTAATTGACTCTATTCCACTATTTTAGTTTTTCGACTCTTAAGCCCATGGGCTTCAAACCTTTTACCGCCAGGGGCCTCCAACTACCTTAATCCCCCTCTGGTTATATAATAATTATAATGCAATAATCAAATGTTTAGTTTATTAAAATAATGAGATATTAGTTTCTCAATTCTTTTACATAGTTTTTTGGAAGTCGAAAATGCGTGTTCTTGCACATCGTAGTTAAGGATAGATTTTCGTTCGCGCGATAAGCTGAGCGCGATTTATGTTTGATAAATTTCGTTTTCTCGATATATGAACGATTCGAGGGTGTAAGTTGAAAAAAAGTTACAGGAATTAAGCGTGATGCCGCAGGGTATCGTTGAAAGGCAATACTGCCCACTTCTAAGCATCTATAAAAACACAAGCAGCGTGATAAAATAGAAACAATCAAGGTATTTATTTATTACAAAACCCTACACTAAAAACAAAAATATTCGCATTTTTCTCAGTGGGCCATATAAATGTGAAGGTATTTCACGCGGGTCGTAACATGAGTATAATGGGGGGGGGGGCACTATAAGACCAACGCAGCATTGGACAAAACAAAACTGACCCAAATATAAAAACTCTCTTTTTTGGTTTTCATTTTAATACTTTATTAACCCTTCTATCAAACACACGCAAAAAATATTCACTTTTAAGCTTTTTTATACTGAGTTATGGGCAGGGACGTCTTAGGACTTCTTGAAGCCCTGGGCCCTTATATAAATGTGGGCCCTGGATCTTAACACAAATGTAGGCCCTGGGCCCTTAAACAAAAGTAGACCCCATCTATGATCCTTAAAAGTGGAGGGTACATAGCACACGTTATCAAAAACTAGCACAAACAATAACCCGAAACAAATAAATGTCTATGACTTACTATCGCCCGAACCGGCTCGACCTACAGCCAGAGGCGGTTTAAGGTAGTTGGAGGCCCTTGGCGGTAAAAGGTTTGAGGCCCATGGGCTTAAGAATCGAAAAACTAAAATAGTGAAAAGAGTAGCTTACTTTAAATTCTCAAAATAAAATGTATTGCTATAGTAAAACTAATCAGCTAAAGAAAAATCTTAACTGTATATAAAATTTTTTAAAAACCTTACTTAAGAGCTTACAGTTTTTCTATACAGTTTGTGATTTCTCTTTCGCAAATTCATCAATTATTTTTACCATATCTATTTTGTCCAAAACATTTTATTCTGTATATAATATGCCATGTTGTTCAATTTGACGTTTCTCCCATAGTACTTCTTAAATTATTTTTAACACGTTTTAAAACTAAAAAAGATCATTCACCTTATGCATTTGATATAGGTATAGTTAAAAATATTTTCAAAAGTTTTTCTACAATAGAATTTCTTTTACATCTCGATAAATTTTTAGCGGGGTTTCATTGTATCTTTGTTTTCTTTTCATTTCTCATTCTAAGGTGGCGTGGTTGGTTTGTCGCTGGCCTTTGCACTCATCAAGCTTGGGGCCCCTGGCGACCGCCAGGCCCGACACCCGCTTAATCCGCCACTGCCTACAGCCGCCTTTTGACTGAATGAGTAACGAGGGTGTATGGTGGTAGGCATAGGCCTATACTACATGGACGATGGTCATCACATGTAGCCAATCGACATATTGTCTACTTTCTGTTTTTCAAAGAATAAAACCTGGAAGAACATTTGACCGCTGAAATTATTCGAACCATGATCTTACTATGGCTTAGTCGAAAAGGAAACGAGGCCCTGGGCTTTAAGACACCCCTGGTTATGGCGTATAGTTCCGATTTCGTTTCATCTATGACCAAACCTCCTGTTTGTATTCTACTATTTCTTTATCTACTCCTTGTGACAGATAGTCCAACATTTGTCTGTCCCTACTTGCCAGTGGGCATTTAGAAAGTCTCACTTTTTCTGTAGGCAATAAGAGGTTTCCTTTTTGCCCAGAATGCCAGCTAGTACAGCTTCACTTCAGCACATCTTGGACTGCCTTGAACTGGACTGGAAAGATGTCCATGGTAGTCCACTTCTAGTAACGGACTTAAAAGTTTTCACTGATCTGGTCTGACCAGCCGGGAGATTAGTAACACACTTCACTATCAAAAAAAGCAAATTGATAGATGTGATTGCTTCATTAATAGAATCTAAATTTTTAGTACATTGTTCTTAAATAATTGAATTTTTTAGAGCAATGTGCCATAGCCTGGCCACTCAGAAAGGACCACGGGGCCACATGCGGCCCGCAGGTTGAGTATCACTGGTCTAGTGGTTAAGGTCACGAACTCGTGGCTGGAGTGTCATGAACTCGAGCCTAGTTCCGCCAAAGACCATCCTTATAAAGGGGACTGTTGCGTTTTTACTCTGTCGAGGCTCAACCCTGAGTCAAGACCACCATGAAAATAGGGGACTTTTTATTCTATTTTAAGTTTAAAATAAAATTTTGGAAAGTCTCAAACATCGATTTTTAATTCAAATGGGTCAATTTTCAATGAATTCAAATTGTACTATTTTTATTGAACTCATTATGTTCTGTTTTTTTGTTTGTTTTTGATGAAATAAGTTTCATTTTGATTTGTTACATAAAATAATAACGTTAAACCAATTTTTTAATTAAGTTTTCTGTTTTATTATGTTATTTTAACCATGCTAATGTGTAAGTATTTTTCATAAATAGTCCAGTCGTAATTTCCTGTTTTGGATAATATAATCCAAAATCCCGGGATTGAAAATATAGCACAGGATTACAAACCCTAATGTGTAATTAAAAATTTTGATATAATTTATGATCCAAGTGTCGCCTATCCACTCATTATATTTAGTATTTTTTTTATACAAACTTTCGAAGTCTAGGTCTGTTGAAATTGATAGCAATCTCATTTATATATTCTACGTTTAATTTACATATATTTCGTTTTTGTAGCAAGTGGCAATGGGAAATGTCTTTCCATTAAATACACTCTTCTGAATGCCAATAAAATTGTTACAGCTGTGTAGGAAACCATGTGTATACTTTGCATTAATATGCACCCTAAAATATAGGAGCTGTTCTAGTTTAAATTTAGATATTAAGTCTGTTGATAAGTCGATCAGTTGTACCCTGTCCTTCATTATAGGTGTTTTTTCCACAAATGAAAAAAAATAGCACACCTTCCTTTAGAAAACTATTTAGCTTTTTACAGAACATTGTACTAACGAATATAAAATTATTTCGTGGAAATCGCGATAGTAAACAATAGAATATTTACAATCTAGTTGATAGTACATATAAAGAAAAAGCTTTGGAATATTCTTTTTATTATATTACAATAAAAGTTAGAAAAGTATTACAAAATTTATAGTTATCTTTATATATAAAATATACGTGTCACAGAGTGTTTGTCCGCAATGGACTCCGAAACTACTCAACCGATCATAATATAATTTTGCATACTATGTGTCATTTCGTCCAACTTAAAACATAGGATGGTTTTTATTTCAATTTAACACGCCTTAATTTTTTTTATTGCCGGAAATGTGAAGAATCCGGAAAAAACGTTGCCAGATTCCCGTAAGGGAATAATAGCAAAATGTGGCATTGCTCATGTGTCTGTGGAAGCAGATATTGCAAACCAAAATGCTCGAAAATTAAGTGCCTGGCGTATTTTGGGGTGTGGAATTCGATTTTCGAGTCAGTTTCTAAAAATAACCATAACTTTTCCGGATAAAGCCGGTTGACCGTATTTTAGACACACCATAACAGGGGCTTACATTAAAAGCTTTGAGTGAGTGAGAGAGAGAGAGAATATTAACGCCGCACTGATTAGCAACACGAGGGCTTTTGGCGAAGGTCTGCGTAATTTTGAACCAAGGTCAAGTGACGCGGACGACACCTGAGCTGGCACCCCCTCTCCTAACTACCACACCAACGGGAGGACGTTTGAGCTCTCGACAGATTTAACGTGCATCGCGCCCCTACACGGCGGGTCGTTAGCGGTACTAGGATCGAACTCATGACACGCTAGCCATGATCCGATGCCTAGACCACTCGGCCGCTTAAAAGCTTTGAATCGTGAAAACTTGGACCCTGGCGTACTTCAAAATGGATAATCCGAATCTGATATCCAGTCTGAGAAATAACTGTAACTTTGCCAGATAATGCCGGACGACCCTAATGCCCGTTCCAGGGACTGAACTTGCCGGCTCAGGGGAACAAAAGTAATTTCCAGTTGTATCTAGGGGCGGGAAACGATAATTTGAAGTTATATTTCAGAAACTTCACTAAACTTACCGGATATTGTCTGAATTAGGAGAAAAGGCAAATGATTCGAGTCCCGCGTCCGGATTTACATTATCTCTAGCGACTGAACTTGCTCACGCTGGAGCATCAAAAGTCAGCTCCGTGTGCATTTCAGAGTGTAAAATGAGAATCTGAAATTGAATTTTAGGAGTTTCGATAACTTTGCCGGATAATGCCAGTCGACCGTATTTTAAACACACCGTAGCAGAGGCTTGACATAAAAGCCTTGGATCATGAAAACTTTGTCCCTGGTATATTTCAAAACGAATAATCCGAATCTGATATTCAATCTGAGAAATAACAATAACATTGCCGGGAAAATCAGGATGACAGTCTTTTACGCAAACCGGGGCAGGAGCTCACCCTTAAAGTCTTGACGCGGGAAAAGTGTATTCCTGGTGTAATTTGAGATGGTTTAAGCGAGTCTGAAATCGGAATATAGAAATTCCTGTATTTTTGCCAGATAAGGACAGGGGATCGGAATATTCTCGTATAGCAGTACCAGCCTATCTTGCCGACGTAAAGTGAGTGAGTGAGCAAATATTAACGTCGCACTTTTCAGCTACAAGAGTGCTTTTGGCGCCTTCGATCATTACGACCAGTACTACATGAGTACTTCACCGTTCCTTTGGGCACAACCTATTCCTCCTCCCAGAAGAGGGCGCTTTCAAGTCTGGATTCCTGTTTACGGGCATTAGGATAGTTTTTTTTTTCTGTGGTATACTCGAACAAACAATGCACACAAGTGCAGTACAATATTTTCGGAGGAAACACTCATTCTTATTCTTTTTGACTTAACCTTAGATTTCTATTTCGGACATCGTTAACTGAACCTACTGTGGCAATTTGCGATCGTTCACCCCGAACTTCCGACGAAAAAGAATGTTCGCTACCCCGACTGTGGGGTAAGAGTGTAATATGAGAACTTTGGGGGTGAGAATTTTTCCACAGCTAGCCGTGGGTGTATCGAGCTTCGTTAACAAGAAATAATTAAGTTTTTAAAGCAATCGCATTTCGTTGCCAACCAGAACTATGCGACCGAAGTTCCAAGATCTAGATTTACGTGGATAATGTAAGTATTCATACTTAAAACTGTTATTTATTTGATCTTTTTTTGAAGAAGGGAATGAACCCACAAACTGTTTGGGGGAGAATATTTTTATAAGAAATCGCGCAATTTTTCTTATTTATTATTTTTCTAAACTTAACTTTCGCGCGTGTGAGAACCTTATATTAATATTTATGTAACAATAATACAGCAAGTCCATAAACAAGAAATCGGTAAAAAACAAATAAAATATCTTAAATACAATAATTAATATGTTTAACGTACATAATCGGCACCTCAGCAGCAAATGATTTTTCAAGTACATATTAATATTTATCTCATAGTAGCAACATTAGAGAAATAATTGATTCAGCTTTGACTGGTTAATTTTCAAACGCAGTGAGTCAGTAAAGGAACATTAATTTTAGTAATTATTTTTCAAATGTGAATTCCCCCCCCCCCCCGAGATTTTGTTTACAAAATCTTTAACTGTAACATTTTTTCCATGCCTGAGGGATAATAAATTGCTTATGCTTTCTGAAATCCTATTTCAAAAATGAATAATCAATTTATTATACATATTTTTTGTACTTTTTAGCTCATTATATAAATAAGAATCAATTTTGTAATTAATATGTATCCTTATTTAAAAATGATTGATTTTATTTAAAAATAACTTGCTTTAAACTTTTGATGTATTCCCGGGAACGACAATTACATTCCCGGGAAATCAGAAACCCTATCAGTGACTTTCTTCTATGGATGAGGAAATTGTCCTCCCTGCGATGGGGAGAGCACATACGAAAAATATACATCTACACTTCTATGACTAGTAGCGAAATAAAAATTGTTCAGACAGGATAAGAGGTTTAACTGCCGGATATTACGGTACAAATTAGTGCAGCAGTAAGGAGTTAATCTGACAGTCATAATTTTTTTTTAGGTAGCATATTTCGAATTTCCACTTTACCTTTATTTCAATGTTACTTTTAATCAAAAATTTTTTTTTAAAGTTGCTCGTTCAATGAAATTCATGGAATTTTCTAAACCCATTATTATTATTTTTTTCTTTCATTTTTCTCACACACATCCCGTTTTTTATATTATTACTGCTTTTCCCCTCGGCATTTCTAATTTCCTCATATTCTATTTCTTTTTTTAGAAAATGTAAGAACATTTTTGCCTTCTTTTAAAATCCATATAATTGAACTCTTTCGACAAGAATAAGACGTTCTTTTATTTTCATGTCGAGTTCTTAGTGCTAGGCCGCCATTTTGGATTGTAACAACAGTCGACTCTCGATAATTCGAAGTATATGCCCAGTCCCTAGAAAACTTCTTGATATTTCGAACTAAAACAATACGTTTAGGTACACTCAATAAGTCGAAGTAAAATCTGTGGCTGGTCTGACTACAATAAGCAATAATTCGAATAATTGACGCAATATATAATTCAAAGTTATCTAATAAAACTCTCCACAATTCGAACACACATTATCATGTACAGTCAGGGCCGGATCGTGACCTTTGGGGGGCCCTGGGCTAACGATATCTGAGGGCCCCTTAATCAATAATAAATAAACTTTGCCTTTTTCTTAAATTATTGTGCGCAAAAAAAATTTAAAATATACAAAACTTTAAAGTCCCCCCCCCCAATCAATTTAAATACGTTATAAGTAATAGCATAATTTACAGAAGAAAAAAAACAACTTTTCTACTGAATATTCTTTTATTTGCTCGCCACATTTTAAGTCTTTGGTGAGATCAATATTAATAGAAAGAAGCGATTAATAATTAAGCCTAGTATTTGTCATTGTTGTTCTATATTTGTTTTCTATGTAGGGCATTTTAGAGAACGCACGCTCCACTTCACAACTAGTAAAGGGAGCGTTAGAAAATCTTTAAAATACAAGGGGTGATCAAATGAAAAGGTACGAAACGACATAAAAATGAAACAGTTAAATATTTGCATATTCCGCCAAGGGAGAATGTAGCGAGACATCTCGGGATGCCATTGGAGACTCTGACTGGGATCGGATCATGCGCGGGTGCCCGCATGCGCAGGAGAGAGCAAAGGCTCTTATAAAAAGCGGCGTCCAAATGATGCGAGCACAGAAAAAGCATTAACTCCGATGTGTACTGTGAGACACTTCGACGCCTACGCAGGTCCATCAAGAACAAAAGACCGGGGCTGCTCACGGAGGGTGTGGTTCTGCTCCATGATAACGCGCGTACACACGTCTCCAGAGTCACACAAATGGAACTGGACAAGTTCCAATGGGAGACGTTGGACCATCCGTCCTACAGTCCGGACATGTCACCCTGCGATTTCCATGTGTTTGGTCCACTGAAGAAACACCTGAAAGGAAAGCGCTTCAACTCGGACGACGTACTCAAGGACACTGTGAAGGACTGGGTCTCGTCACAGCCACAGGAATTCTGGGAACAAGGAATCCTGCGGCTTGTTCATCAGTGGGATCGTTGTGCTCAGGCCTATGGTGTATATTTTGAATAAAGTCTATATTTGTACCCACCGTGTCGTTTCGTACCTTTTCATTTGATCACCCCTTGTAGTATACAAATTTGGAAAAACTTGAACCAGTTTCTTTTCAAAAATTAAATTGAATATATCACTACAAGTATAGGACTTTAGCTCAGTTTTTAATTGAACACCTTATTTACTAAATGCTGGTCTACATCATTGGAATAGTAATCAGTAATAGCGCGTACACTCTCTAGGTTGAAGTTCTCCTTACTTTGATCTTGCAAATCGATCAAAAATTTTAATTTCTTACTCAATTTTGCATATATATATACTTGACTTCTTCTATTTAAATCAAGGATTACCTTATGTAACGCTACAATAATCGTGTCTCTTTTAAATTTTTCTGTCCCATACACAGCTTTTTCTGTGAGTTTATCTGCAAATTTTGAAATGACCCGTCTCTAGTTCACATCGCTATATTCTGTTTCTACATTAGGACTTAATTTTTTGGCTGCGTCTTGATACTCCTTTGATTTTTGATCTGATTCAAATGTCGTGCATTGCTTATAAACGTTTTTAATGACATAATTAACTTATTCCCCCTTCACAAATGTCCAAACTCCAAGAATCTGTTATTCTTTGTTAACTGAATTAAATCTTTCTAAAATTTCTTCCCAAAATATAATTAAAATGGCAGTTTCGAGTTTTGTTAATTTATTAAATAAATTTGCTGTCTCTTTTTGAAAATAGATTTTCTCATTTTCATTGTCACTAAATGTCTTAAGAATATTCATTATGTTACAATATTTATCTCTTGAGGCTTCAAAAGGATCGTAGTGACAAGACCATCTGGTCTGAATTAATCTTTTTAAGGTAAATTTCAGTTTAAGTTCACGATTTAGAAGTTCCTACCTATAGGTCGAAGTAGAAAAGCAAACATATATTTATTGCACTAAACCAAAGAAGTTCACGATTTCAGTTGCAACCTTAACTAATTCTGCACAACTAGATTAAGAGAATGTGCAACACATGGCACATAATTTGCGAGTTTATTTTTCTTTTAGAAGAGCTTGCACACCATTATATGGACCGGACATATTGGCAGCGTTGTCATACGACTGTCCCCTACAGTTATCCAATAGAAGTCCATTTGTTTCTAAAAATTCTTGTAGATAATTAAAATATAAACCTGTGTGACTAGTAATCTTAATTAATGAGACACATCTTTCATACACTTTCCCCCGAAAACATTATCGTAGTATAATAGCAAGTTAGTCGTTGTGGGACAAATCTGCTGTTGTATAGTACTTTGTGTCATTGTTATTTATTTGAGTTATATAATTGTTTAATGATTTGCTTGCCCATGATCTCAACTATTTTCTCATATATTGTTTTTGATAAGTACGATGTGAATGATTTTGGTTGTAATTCTCGCAGTTCAATATACTCACAAATGTATGAGTCGAACACTGCTAGCAGTTTCAGGATACCCATAAAATTACCATTATGAGGAGAACCAAAAACTTCCTCGATACCCCTAAATCAGCGATACTCAACCTGTGGCCCATGGGCCGCGTGTAGCCCACTGGACCATTCTGAGTGGCCCGGTCTAGGTCCGTTGAAATAACAAATTCAATTATTTAGGAATAATGCATTAAAAATGTAGCGAGATTCTATCAATCAAATCTATCAATTCTGCTATTCATGTTGTGCTGTTACAAATTGAGAAATATTTTTTTTTTCTTTTTGTAATTGTAATGGTTAGTGATAACAAATAACAATGCAGTAGCGACCATTTTATAGATGTAACTAACCCTCATGTCTAAAAAATATTTGCTGTTTCAAGGCGATTTGGATTTTGACTATTTCGTAGGGGAAAAAAAAAACATGGATCAACAACTTGTTTGATTTGTCGTGAAAATGTTATATATAAAAAATATAATTTTGCTCGTCGCTGTACTACTAAACACAAATCTTTCAATGGTTCTTATTCTTAAAGATCCATTTAAGGACGAGATAAATTGGTTTTCTTATAAAAAAACTTTTAAACAACAAGAAATATTTTGCAGGTAGTAATGTCACGAAAGCATCCCATAAAATTTAAAACATTATATACGTTGATAAACATGAAATTGTTAATGATAAACTTAAGAATTATTGTAGAAATTGTTAGTGTTTCTTAAATGCTTCTGATGTACTCTTTGATGAATTCAGTTATTTGTTCAGATATTTTTTTTTATAAAATCAAAAAATATTTGAATAAATTTGAAACAGAAATGCGCAATAAGAACTGACAGTTTATACAGATAATACTGATTTCAGTCTATAGTTCAATAAAATCTCTTTGCTACCCTCCTGCGTTTGATAAATTAATATTTGAAATAAAAATATGTAAGGCTTTTTGTCGAAAGAAAAAAATCAAATTATCCAAGTACATGGCAGCTTTGTTTCTATGACAGTAGAATGCAGACAAGGGGCTTGGGATCATTGATTAACGGAAATTGAAAAATTCACCCGTAACTGGGCAAAAAGGGAATGAAACCTATATTTTGTTTGATAGAGTTTTAAAATAAGATTCAAAATTATGATATTTTATATTTTGACCAATTTTTCCCATTTTAAATTCCTTGATCTTATAGCTTCCCCCTTTCTATTAATCCTTATGTTGCGGCCCGCGTAAAATACATGTCAGATGTATGTGCCCCAGCGTAAAAAAAGGTTGAGCACCCCTGCTCTAAATGCTAAACATCTTGTAGCCAATACTTTACTACCGCAATAACACGTTTGAGGACATTGTGGTAATATTCGGCATATTTTCTTAGTTGCTCCTGCAATTGTTTATCTAAAAAAGATTTATTTTCGTGTCAACCAAACTAAAATTGAATTTATATGTTCAACAGAATTTTCATGATTTTCTAAACAACTTGTTACGTGTTTCCAATCAGAAAAGCCAGTTGTATATTAAGAATTTGTTTCAGAAAAAAGTTTGCAAGTCAAACAAAAAACACTACCAATACTAGTTGAATAACAAAGCCAAGATCTTTCCAGCACTTGGACATTTTTAAGTGAAATGATTATCAGAAAATGATCTCTTTGTATTCTCTTAGCGAAACAGAATTTCTATTGTTCGGATCTTTATTTTGAAAATAACTCATTTAATGTAAAGGGATATAATCAATAAAATTATTACTTAGCGATTTAGGCAACGAACCCTACATGAATAGTCCTTATCTTCCTACTTAAATAATTTAGAAATGTGTATTTGTACTTAACTTTTTACTTGAAACCAATAAGCAGGCATCCAAGTATCTTTTAATTTCGGATATTATGCATAGGACAGAGCACCAAATCAGTATAATTTGTAACTTAGAATTATTATTACACAAAAATAAATGGCTACAGAAATAGTGCCACTATGTTTGTATAAATGCTCTATGCTCATCGGCGCCGCTCTATGATAGAGACTCTATCATAGAGCGGCGTCGTGTACAAAAGAGTGCAATTAATAAGCTGTATTAATAATAGAGCGTAATAGACTACATTAATTATAAGTGTTAATAGACTGTAATTAATAGACACTCTATTAATTGCACAGAGCTACAAAATTAAAGTTTTGGAGAAGTACAACAGAGGCTTTCAGTAGTTTTTATATTATTTAGTGTGCTGATTTCGAAAATGACCTACATTTTTTCCCAGCACATCAGGATTTTTTGTAAAATCGATATATTTGCTAAAACCCTACACAGAGGGTCTTCGGGGGCACTAGTCTCGAACTTATGACATGCCTGCTATGAGTCCAGCACCTTGGCCACAAGCGATTTTCGAAATTAATAATTATTAATTTCCGCGTATTCGGTGGTAGGGCAGAAGAACAAAAGTAAATTGCTCCTGCTCTCTAAAATAAATTTGATATGGTATTTCGGGTATTTTATTTTTGATTTGTGTGTTTTTTACTGGTTTATTATTGTATTACTGTTTTGATTGTAAGCACCTTTTCTGTTTGTTTTCTTCAACGGGGAATGGGGCTCCCTAGAATCCGGGGGCCCTGGAATGCAGTCCATTTAGCCCATACGTAGATCCGGCCTTGTGTACAGTCCTGTAGCAAACAGGTTGGAGATTACATACATTGTCTCTGCGTGTCTCCCCTGTAATATAGCCCTTTTGATGACCATCTGTCTGCTACCCCTTCTTAGTGTTTTCCTGTTCCTCAGGCGAAAATACACTTTTACTCTTTTCATTCCTAAGTGAAATTTTAAACCGCTACATGTATTCGTGATCAGCGTCGGATTTTACATAAGAAAATTAAGTTTGGTTGGAATAGGAGTTAGAAATTTTTTCCCTGTTCATGACGTCTCCCCTGCCAAATATCCAAAAAATGTGAAATTTTTTATTGCAATAACTTTTGATCTAATTGAAATTTTGAAAAGCGCTACATGTATTCGTGATCAGCGTCGGATTTTACATAAGAAAATTGAGTTTGGTTGGAATAGGAGTTAGAAATTTTTTCCCTGTTCATGACGTCTCCCCTGCCAAATATCCAAAAAATGTGAAATTTTTTATTGCAATAACTTTTGATCTAATTGAAATTTTGAAAAGCGCTACATGTATTCGTGATCAGCGTCGGATTTTACATAAGAAAATTGAGTTTGGTTGGAATAGGAGTTAGAAATTTTTTCCCTGTTCATGACGTCTCCCTGCCAAATATCCAAAAAATGTGAAATTTTTTATTGCAATAACTTTTGATCTAATTGAAATTTTGAAAAGCGCTACATGTATTCGTGATCAGCGTCGGATTTTACATAAGAAAATTGAGTTTGGTTGGAATAGGAGTTAGAAATTTTTTCCCTGTTCATGACGTCTCCCCTGCCAAATATCCAAAAAATGTGAAATTTTTTTATTGCAATAACTTTTGATCTAATTGAAATTTTGAAAAGCGCTACATGTATTCGTGATCAGCGTCGGATTTTACATAAGAAAATTGAGTTTGGTTGGAATAGGAGTTAGAAATTTTTTCCCTGTTCATGACGTCTCCCCTGCCAAATATCCAAAAAATGTGAAATTTTTTATTGCAATAACTTTTGATCTAATTGAAATTTTGAAAAGCGCTACATGTATTCGTGATCAGCGTCGGATTTTACATAAGAAAATTGAGTTTGGTTGGAATAGGAGTTAGAAATTTTTTCCCTGTTCATGACGTCTCCCCTGCCAAATATCCAAAAAATGTGAAATTTTTTATTGCAATAACTTTTGATCTAATTGAAATTTTGAAAAGCGCTACATGTATTCGTGATCAGCGTCGGATTTTACATAAGAAAATTGAGTTTGGTTGGAATAGGAGTTAGAAATTTTTTCCCTGTTCATGACGTCTCCCCTGCCAAATATCCAAAAAATGTGAAATTTTTTATTGCAATAACTTTTGATCTAATTGAAATTTTGAAAAGCGCTACATGTATTCGTGATCAGCGTCGGATTTTACATAAGAAAATTGAGTTTGGTTGGAATAGGAGTTAGAAATTTTTTCCCTGTTCATGACGTCTCCCCTGCCAAATATCCAAAAAATGTGAAATTTTTTATTGCAATAACTTTTGATCTAATTGAAATTTTGAAAAGCGCTACATGTATTCGTGATCAGCGTCGGATTTTACATAAGAAAATTGAGTTTGGTTGGAATAGGAGTTAGAAATTTTTTCCCTGTTCATGACGTCTCCCCTGCCAAATATCCAAAAAATGTGAAATTTTTTATTGCAATAACTTTTGATCTAATTGAAATTTTGAAAAGCGCTACATGTATTCGTGATCAGCGTCGGATTTTACATAAGAAAATTGAGTTTGGTTGGAATAGGAGTTAGAAATTTTTTCCCTGTTCATGACGTCTCCCCTGCCAAATATCCAAAAAATGTGAAATTTTTTATTGCAATAACTTTTGATCTAATTGAAATTTTGAAAAGCGCTACATGTATTCGTGATCAGCGTCGGATTTTACATAAGAAAATTGAGTTTGGTTGGAATAGGAGTTAGAAATTTTTTCCCTGTTCATGACGTCTCCCCTGCCAAATATCCAAAAAATGTGAAATTTTTTATTGCAATAACTTTTGATCTAATTGAAATTTTGAAAAGCGCTACATGTATTCGTGATCAGCGTCGGATTTTACATAAGAAAATTGAGTTTGGTTGAATAGGAGTTAGAAATTTTTTCCCTGTTCATGACGTCTCCCCTGCCAAATATCCAAAAAATGTGAAATTTTTTATTGCAATAACTTTTGATCTAATTGAAATTTTGAAAAGCGCTACATGTATTCGTGATCAGCGTCGGATTTTACATAAGAAAATTGAGTTTGGTTGGAATAGGAGTTAGAAATTTTTTCCCTGTTCATGACGTCTCCCCTGCCAAATATCCAAAAAATGTGAAATTTTTTATTGCAATAACTTTTGATCTAATTGAAATTTTGAAAAGCGCTACATGTATTCGTGATCAGCGTCGGATTTTACATAAGAAAATTGAGTTTGGTTGGAATAGGAGTTAGAAATTTTTTCCCTGTTCATGACGTCTCCCCTGCCAAATATCCAAAAAATGTGAAATTTTTTATTGCAATAACTTTTGATCTAATTGAAATTTTGAAAAGCGCTACATGTATTCGTGATCAGCGTCGGATTTTACATAAGAAAATTGAGTTTGGTTGGAATAGGAGTTAGAAATTTTTCCCTGTTCATGACGTCTCCCCTGCCAAATATCCAAAAAATGTGAAATTTTTTATTGCAATAACTTTTGATCTAATTGAAATTTTGAAAAGCGCTACATGTATTCGTGATCAGCGTCGGATTTTACATAAGAAAATTGAGTTTGGTTGGAATAGGAGTTAGAAATTTTTCCCTGTTCATGACGTCTCCCCTGCCAAATATCCAAAAAATGTGAAATTTTTTATTGCAATAACTTTTGATCTAATTGAAATTTTGAAAAGCGCTACATGTATTCGTGATCAGCGTCGGATTTTACATAAGAAAATTGAGTTTGGTTGGAATAGGAGTTAGAAATTTTTCCCTGTTCATGACGTCTCCCCTGCCAAATATCCAAAAAATGTGAAATTTTTTATTGCAATAACTTTTGATCTAATTGAAATTTTGAAAAGCGCTACATGTATTCGTGATCAGCGTCGGATTTTACATAAGAAAATTGAGTTTGGTTGGAATAGGAGTTAGAAATTTTTCCCTGTTCATGACGTCTCCCCTGCCAAATATCCAAAAAATGTGAAATTTTTTATTGCAATAACTTTTGATCTAATTGAAATTTTGAAAAGCGCTACATGTATTCGTGATCAGCGTCGGATTTTACATAAGAAAATTGAGTTTGGTTGGAATAGGAGTTAGAAATTTTTCCCTGTTCATGACGTCTCCCCTGCCAAATATCCAAAAAATGTGAAATTTTTTATTGCAATAACTTTTGATCTAATTGAAATTTTGAAAAGCGCTACATGTATTCGTGATCAGCGTCGGATTTTACATAAGAAAATTGAGTTTGGTTGGAATAGGAGTTAGAAATTTTTCCCTGTTCATGACGTCTCCCCTGCCAAATATCCAAAAAATGTGAAATTTTTTATTGCAATAACTTTTGATCTAATTGAAATTTTGAAAAGCGCTACATGTATTCGTGATCAGCGTCGGATTTTACATAAGAAAATTGAGTTTGGTTGGAATAGGAGTTAGAAATTTTTTCCCTGTTCATGACGTCTCCCCTGCCAAATATCCAAAAAATGTGAAATTTTTTATTGCAATAACTTTTGATCTAATTGAAATTTTGAAAAGCGCTACATGTATTCGTGATCAGCGTCGGATTTTACATAAGAAAATTAAGTTTGGTTGGAATAGGAGTTAGAAATTTTTCCCTGTTCATGACGTCTCCCCTGCCAAATATCCAAAAAATGTGAAATTTTTTATTGCAATAACTTTTGATCTAATTGAAATTTTGAAAAGCGCTACATGTATTCGTGATCAGCGTCGGATTTTACATAAGAAAATTGAGTTTGGTTGGAATAGGAGTTAGAAATTTTTTCCCTGTTCATGACGTCTCCCCTGCCAAATATCCAAAAAATGTGAAATTTTTTATTGCAATAACTTTTGATCTAATTGAAATTTTGAAAAGCGCTACATGTATTCGTGATCAGCGTCGGATTTTACATAAGAAAATTGAGTTTGGTTGGAATAGGAGTTAGAAATTTTTCCCTGTTCATGACGTCTCCCCTGCCAAATATCCAAAAAATGTGAAATTTTTTATTGCAATAACTTTTGATCTAATTGAAATTTTGAAAAGCGCTACATGTATTCGTGATCAGCGTCGGATTTTACATAAGAAAATTGAGTTTGGTTGGAATAGGAGTTAGAAATTTTTTCCCTGTTCATGACGTCTCCCCTGCCAAATATCCAAAAAATGTGAAATTTTTTATTGCAATAACTTTTGATCTAATTGAAATTTTGAAAAGCGCTACATGTATTCGTGATCAGCGTCGGATTTTACATAAGAAAATTGAGTTTGGTTGGAATAGGAGTTAGAAATTTTTCCCTGTTCATGACGTCTCCCCTGCCAAATATCCAAAAAATGTGAAATTTTTTATTGCAATAACTTTTGATCTAATTGAAATTTTGAAAAGCGCTACATGTATTCGTGATCAGCGTCGGATTTTACATAAGAAAATTGAGTTTGGTTGGAATAGGAGTTAGAAATTTTTCCCTGTTCATGACGTCTCCCCTGCCAAATATCCAAAAAATGTGAAATTTTTTATTGCAATAACTTTTGATCTAATTGAAATTTTGAAAAGCGCTACATGTATTCGTGATCAGCGTCGGATTTTACATAAGAAAATTGAGTTTGGTTGGAATAGGAGTTAGAAATTTTTCCCTGTTCATGACGTCTCCCCTGCCAAATATCCAAAAAATGTGAAATTTTTTATTGCAATAACTTTTGATCTAATTGAAATTTTGAAAAGCGCTACATGTATTCGTGATCAGCGTCGGATTTTACATAAGAAAATTGAGTTTGGTTGGAATAGGAGTTAGAAATTTTTCCCTGTTCATGACGTCTCCCCTGCCAAATATCCAAAAAATGTGAAATTTTTTATTGCAATAACTTTTGATCTAATTGAAATTTTGAAAAGCGCTACATGTATTCGTGATCAGCGTCGGATTTTACATAAGAAAATTGAGTTTGGTTGGAATAGGAGTTAGAAATTTTTCCCTGTTCATGACGTCTCCCCTGCCAAATATCCAAAAAATGTGAAATTTTTTATTGCAATAACTTTTGATCTAATTGAAATTTTGAAAAGCGCTACATGTATTCGTGATCAGCGTCGGATTTTACATAAGAAAATTGAGTTTGGTTGGAATAGGAGTTAGAAATTTTTCCCTGTTCATGACGTCTCCCCTGCCAAATATCCAAAAAATGTGAAATTTTTTATTGCAATAACTTTTGATCTAATTGAAATTTTGAAAAGCGCTACATGTATTCGTGATCAGCGTCGGATTTTACATAAGAAAATTGAGTTTGGTTGGAATAGGAGTTAGAAATTTTTCCCTGTTCATGACGTCTCCCCTGCCAAATATCCAAAAAATGTGAAATTTTTTATTGCAATAACTTTTGATCTAATTGAAATTTTGAAAAGCGCTACATGTATTCGTGATCAGCGTCGGATTTTACATAAGAAAATTAAGTTTGGTTGGAATAGGAGTTAGAAATTTTTCCCTGTTCATGACGTCTCCCCTGCCAAATATCCAAAAAATGTGAAATTTTTTATTGCAATAACTTTTGATCTAATTGAAATTTTGAAAAGCGCTACATGTATTCGTGATCAGCGTCGGATTTTACATAAGAAAATTGAGTTTGGTTGGAATAGGAGTTAGAAATTTTTCCCTGTTCATGACGTCTCCCCTGCCAAATATCCAAAAAATGTGAAATTTTTTATTGCAATAACTTTTGATCTAATTGAAATTTTGAAAAGCGCTACATGTATTCGTGATCAGCGTCGGATTTTACATAAGAAAATTGAGTTTGGTTGAATAGGAGTTAGAAATTTTTTCCCTGTTCATGACGTCTCCCCTGCCAAATATCCAAAAAATGTGAAATTTTTTATTGCAATAACTTTTGATCTAATTGAAATTTTGAAAAGCGCTACATGTATTCGTGATCAGCGTCGGATTTTACATAAGAAAATTGAGTTTGGTTGGAATAGGAGTTAGAAATTTTTTCCCTGTTCATGACGTCTCCCCTGCCAAATATCCAAAAAATGTGAAATTTTTTATTGCAATAACTTTTGATCTAATTGAAATTTTGAAAAGCGCTACATGTATTCGTGATCAGCGTCGGATTTTACATAAGAAAATTGAGTTTGGTTGGAATAGGAGTTAGAAATTTTTTCCCTGTTCATGACGTCTCCCCTGCCAAATATCCAAAAAATGTGAAATTTTTTATTGCAATAACTTTTGATCTAATTGAAATTTTGAAAAGCGCTACATGTATTCGTGATCAGCGTCGGATTTTACATAAGAAAATTGAGTTTGGTTGAATAGGAGTTAGAAATTTTTCCCTGTTCATGACGTCTCCCCTGCCAAATATCCAAAAAATGTGAAATTTTTTATTGCAATAACTTTTGATCTAATTGAAATTTTGAAAAGCGCTACATGTATTCGTGATCAGCGTCGGATTTTACATAAGAAAATTGAGTTTGGTTGGAATAGGAGTTAGAAATTTTTCCCTGTTCATGACGTCTCCCCTGCCAAATATCCAAAAAATGTGAAATTTTTTATTGCAATAACTTTTGATCTAATTGAAATTTTGAAAAGCGCTACATGTATTCGTGATCAGCGTCGGATTTTACATAAGAAAATTGAGTTTGGTTGGAATAGGAGTTAGAAATTTTTCCCTGTTCATGACGTCTCCCCTGCCAAATATCCAAAAAATGTGAAATTTTTTATTGCAATAACTTTTGATCTAATTGAAATTTTGAAAAGCGCTACATGTATTCGTGATCAGCGTCGGATTTTACATAAGAAAATTGAGTTTGGTTGGAATAGGAGTTAGAAATTTTTCCCTGTTCATGACGTCTCCCCTGCCAAATATCCAAAAAATGTGAAATTTTTTATTGCAATAACTTTTGATCTAATTGAAATTTTGAAAAGCGCTACATGTATTCGTGATCAGCGTCGGATTTTACATAAGAAAATTGAGTTTGGTTGGAATAGGAGTTAGAAATTTTTTCCCTGTTCATGACGTCTCCCCTGCCAAATATCCAAAAAATGTGAAATTTTTTATTGCAATAACTTTTGATCTAATTGAAATTTTGAAAAGCGCTACATGTATTCGTGATCAGCGTCGGATTTTACATAAGAAAATTGAGTTTGGTTGGAATAGGAGTTAGAAATTTTTTCCCTGTTCATGACGTCTCCCCTGCCAAATATCCAAAAAATGTGAAATTTTTTATTGCAATAACTTTTGATCTAATTGAAATTTTGAAAAGCGCTACATGTATTCGTGATCAGCGTCGGATTTTACATAAGAAAATTGAGTTTGGTTGGAATAGGAGTTAGAAATTTTTCCCTGTTCATGACGTCTCCCCTGCCAAATATCCAAAAAATGTGAAATTTTTTATTGCAATAACTTTTGATCTAATTGAAATTTTGAAAAGCGCTACATGTATTCGTGATCAGCGTCGGATTTTACATAAGAAAATTGAGTTTGGTTGGAATAGGAGTTAGAAATTTTTTCCCTGTTCATGACGTCTCCCCTGCCAAATATCCAAAAAATGTGAAATTTTTTATTGCAATAACTTTTGATCTAATTGAAATTTTGAAAAGCGCTTCATGTATTCGTGATCAGCGTCGGATTTTACATAAGAAAATTGAGTTTGGTTGGAATAGGAGTTAGAAATTTCTTCCCTGTTCATGACGTCTCCCCTGCCAAATATCCAAAAAATGTGAAATTTTTTATTGCAATAACTTTTGATCTAATTGAAATTTTGAAAAGCGCTACATGTATTCGTGATCAGCGTCGGATTTTACATAAGAAAATTGAGTTTGGTTGGAATAGGAGTTAGAAATTTTTCCCTGTTCATGACGTCTCCCCTGCCAAATATCCAAAAAATGTGAAATTTTTTATTGCAATAACTTTTGATCTAATTGAAATTTTGAAAAGCGCTACATGTATTCGTGATCAGCGTCGGATTTTACATAAGAAAATTGAGTTTGGTTGAATAGGAGTTAGAAATTTTTTCCCTGTTCATGACGTCTCCCCTGCCAAATATCCAAAAAATGTGAAATTTTTTATTGCAATAACTTTTGATCTAATTGAAATTTTGAAAAGCGCTACATGTATTCGTGATCAGCGTCGGATTGTACATAAGAAAATTGAGTTTGGTTGGAATAGGAGTTAGAAATTTTTCCCTGTTCATGACGTCTCCCCTGCCAAATATCCAAAAAATGTGAAATTTTTTATTGCAATAACTTTTGATCTAATTGAAATTTTGAAAAGCGCTACATGTATTCGTGATCAGCGTCGGATTTTACATAAGAAAATTGAGTTTGGTTGGAATAGGAGTTAGAAATTTTTCCCTGTTCATGACGTCTCCCCTGCCAAATATCCAAAAAATGTGAAATTTTTTATTGCAATAACTTTTGATCTAATTGAAATTTTGAAAAGCGCTACATGTATTCGTGATCAGCGTCGGATTTTACATAAGAAAATTGAGTTTGGTTGAATAGGAGTTAGAAATTTTTTCCCTGTTCATGACGTCTCCCCTGCCAAATATCCAAAAAATGTGAAATTTTTTATTGCAATAACTTTTGATCTAATTGAAATTTTGAAAAGCGCTACATGTATTCGTGATCAGCGTCGGATTTTACATAAGAAAATTGAGTTTGGTTGGAATAGGAGTTAGAAATTTTTCCCTGTTCATGACGTCTCCCCTGCCAAATATCCAAAAAATGTGAAATTTTTTATTGCAATAACTTTTGATCTAATTGAAATTTTGAAAAGCGCTACATGTATTCGTGATCAGCGTCGGATTTTACATAAGAAAATTGAGTTTGGTTGGAATAGGAGTTAGAAATTTTTCCCTGTTCATGACGTCTCCCCTGCCAAATATCCAAAAAATGTGAAATTTTTTATTGCAATAACTTTTGATCTAATTGAAATTTTGAAAAGCGCTACATGTATTCGTGATCAGCGTCGGATTTTACATAAGAAAATTGAGTTTGGTTGGAATAGGAGTTAGAAATTTTTTCCCTGTTCATGACGTCTCCCCTGCCAAATATCCAAAAAATGTGAAATTTTTTATTGCAATAACTTTTGATCTAATTGAAATTTTGAAAAGCGCTACATGTATTCGTGATCAGCGTCGGATTTTACATAAGAAAATTGAGTTTGGTTGGAATAGGAGTTAGAAATTTTTTCCCTGTTCATGACGTCTCCCCTGCCAAATATCCAAAAAATGTGAAATTTTTTATTGCAATAACTTTTGATCTAATTGAAATTTTGAAAAGCGCTACATGTATTCGTGATCAGCGTCGGATTTTACATAAGAAAATTGAGTTTGGTTGGAATAGGAGTTAGAAATTTTTCCCTGTTCATGACGTCTCCCCTGCCAAATATCCAAAAAATGTGAAATTTTTTATTGCAATAACTTTTGATCTAATTGAAATTTTGAAAAGCGCTACATGTATTCGTGATCAGCGTCGGATTTTACATAAGAAAATTGAGTTTGGTTGGAATAGGAGTTAGAAATTTTTCCCTGTTCATGACGTCTCCCCTGCCAAATATCCAAAAAATGTGAAATTTTTTATTGCAATAACTTTTGATCTAATTGAAATTTTGAAAAGCGCTACATGTATTCGTGATCAGCGTCGGATTTTACATAAGAAAATTGAGTTTGGTTGGAATAGGAGTTAGAAATTTTTCCCTGTTCATGACGTCTCCCCTGCCAAATATCCAAAAAATGTGAAATTTTTTATTGCAATAACTTTTGATCTAATTGAAATTTTGAAAAGCGCTACATGTATTCGTGATCAGCGTCGGATTTTACATAAGAAAATTGAGTTTGGTTGGAATAGGAGTTAGAAATTTTTCCCTGTTCATGACGTCTCCCCTGCCAAATATCCAAAAAATGTGAAATTTTTTATTGCAATAACTTTTGATCTAATTGAAATTTTGAAAAGCGCTACATGTATTCGTGATCAGCGTCGGATTTTACATAAGAAAATTGAGTTTGGTTGAATAGGAGTTAGAAATTTTTCCCTGTTCATGACGTCTCCCCTGCCAAATATCCAAAAAATGTGAAATTTTTTATTGCAATAACTTTTGATCTAATTGAAATTTTGAAAAGCGCTACATGTATTCGTGATCAGCGTCGGATTTTACATAAGAAAATTGAGTTTGGTTGGAATAGGAGTTAGAAATTTTTTCCCTGTTCATGACGTCTCCCCTGCCAAATATCCAAAAAATGTGAAATTTTTTATTGCAATAACTTTTGATCTAATTGAAATTTTGAAAAGCGCTACATGTATTCGTGATCAGCGTCGGATTTTACATAAGAAAATTGAGTTTGGTTGGAATAGGAGTTAGAAATTTTTCCCTGTTCATGACGTCTCCCCTGCCAAATATCCAAAAAATGTGAAATTTTTTATTGCAATAACTTTTGATCTAATTGAAATTTTGAAAAGCGCTACATGTATTCGTGATCAGCGTCGGATTTTACATAAGAAAATTGAGTTTGGTTGGAATAGGAGTTAGAAATTTTTCCCTGTTCATGACGTCTCCCCTGCCAAATATCCAAAAAATGTGAAATTTTTTATTGCAATAACTTTTGATCTAATTGAAATTTTGAAAAGCGCTACATGTATTCGTGATCAGCGTCGGATTTTACATAAGAAAATTGAGTTTGGTTGGAATAGGAGTTAGAAATTTTTCCCTGTTCATGACGTCTCCCCTGCCAAATATCCAAAAAATGTGAAATTTTTTATTGCAATAACTTTTGATCTAATTGAAATTTTGAAAAGCGCTACATGTATTCGTGATCAGCGTCGGATTTTACATAAGAAAATTGAGTTTGGTTGGAATAGGAGTTAGAAATTTTTCCCTGTTCATGACGTCTCCCCTGCCAAATATCCAAAAAATGTGAAATTTTTTATTGCAATAACTTTTGATCTAATTGAAATTTTGAAAAGCGCTACATGTATTCGTGATCAGCGTCGGATTTTACATAAGAAAATTGAGTTTGGTTGAATAGGAGTTAGAAATTTTTCCCTGTTCATGACGTCTCCCCTGCCAAATATCCAAAAAATGTGAAATTTTTTATTGCAATAACTTTTGATCTAATTGAAATTTTGAAAAGCGCTACATGTATTCGTGATCAGCGTCGGATTTTACATAAGAAAATTAAGTTTGGTTGGAATAGGAGTTAGAAATTTTTCCCTGTTCATGACGTCTCCCCTGCCAAATATCCAAAAAATGTGAAATTTTTTATTGCAATAACTTTTGATCTAATTGAAATTTTGAAAAGCGCTACATGTATTCGTGATCAGCGTCGGATTTTACATAAGAAAATTGAGTTTGGTTGAATAGGAGTTAGAAATTTTTCCCTGTTCATGACGTCTCCCCTGCCAAATATCCAAAAAATGTGAAATTTTTTATTGCAATAACTTTTGATCTAATTGAAATTTTGAAAAGCGCTACATGTATTCGTGATCAGCGTCGGATTTTACATAAGAAAATTGAGTTTGGTTGGAATAGGAGTTAGAAATTTTTCCCTGTTCATGACGTCTCCCCTGCCAAATATCCAAAAAATGTGAAATTTTTTATTGCAATAACTTTTGATCTAATTGAAATTTTGAAAAGCGCTACATGTATTCGTGATCAGCGTCGGATTTTACATAAGAAAATTGAGTTTGGTTGGAATAGGAGTTAGAAATTTTTCCCTGTTCATGACGTCTCCCCTGCCAAATATCCAAAAAATGTGAAATTTTTTATTGCAATAACTTTTGATCTAATTGAAATTTTGAAAAGCGCTACATGTATTCGTGATCAGCGTCGGATTTTACATAAGAAAATTGAGTTTGGTTGGAATAGGAGTTAGAAATTTTTCCCTGTTCATGACGTCTCCCCTGCCAAATATCCAAAAAATGTGAAATTTTTTATTGCAATAACTTTTGATCTAATTGAAATTTTGAAAAGCGCTACATGTATTCGTGATCAGCGTCGGATTTTACATAAGAAAATTGAGTTTGGTTGAATAGGAGTTAGAAATTTTTCCCTGTTCATGACGTCTCCCCTGCCAAATATCCAAAAAATGTGAAATTTTTTATTGCAATAACTTTTGATCTAATTGAAATTTTGAAAAGCGCTACATGTATTCGTGATCAGCGTCGGATTTTACATAAGAAAATTGAGTTTGGTTGAATAGGAGTTAGAAATTTTTTCCCTGTTCATGACGTCTCCCCTGCCAAATATCCAAAAAATGTGAAATTTTTTATTGCAATAACTTTTGATCTAATTGAAATTTTGAAAAGCGCTACATGTATTCGTGATCAGCGTCGGATTTTACATAAGAAAATTGAGTTTGGTTGGAATAGGAGTTAGAAATTTTTCCCTGTTCATGACGTCTCCCCTGCCAAATATCCAAAAAATGTGAAATTTTTTATTGCAATAACTTTTGATCTAATTGAAATTTTGAAAAGCGCTACATGTATTCGTGATCAGCGTCGGATTTTACATAAGAAAATTGAGTTTGGTTGAATAGGAGTTAGAAATTTTTTCCCTGTTCATGACGTCTCCCCTGCCAAATATCCAAAAAATGTGAAATTTTTTATTGCAATAACTTTTGATCTAATTGAAATTTTGAAAAGCGCTACATGTATTCGTGATCAGCGTCGGATTTTACATAAGAAAATTGAGTTTGGTTGGAATAGGAGTTAGAAATTTTTTCCCTGTTCATGACGTCTCCCCTGCCAAATATCCAAAAAATGTGAAATTTTTTATTGCAATAACTTTTGATCTAATTGAAATTTTGAAAAGCGCTACATGTATTCGTGATCAGCGTCGGATTTTACATAAGAAAATTGAGTTTGGTTGGAATAGGAGTTAGAAATTTTTCCCTGTTCATGACGTCTCCCCTGCCAAATATCCAAAAAATGTGAAATTTTTTATTGCAATAACTTTTGATCTAATTGAAATTTTGAAAAGCGCTACATGTATTC
>BMAO01013766.1:0-23700 GCA_019973975.1 Trichonephila clavata
AAATATATATACTCTGTATAAATGAAATTAGAATTTAATTCAGCGGCGAGGAAGTTTTCACCCTAAAAAACTGTTCCAAATTAGATCTTAATGTTCACCATTACTCGTGAACAGCTGTAGTCGGTGGAAAAAGAATTTCGAGGATAAATTTTTTTGCAATGTGGTGAATATTCTTTTTCTTATTGAAGAAAATAGAATAATTCACATGTGTGTGTTTGCACCAAAATATCATTTGGGTTTACTGGAAGATGTAAAGCAAACAAAATAAGGTGAATAGAATAAAGGAAATTAATAAACTGATCTTTCCAAACAAATGAAACAACAAAACAGATAAGTTTCAAAGCAAACAAGTGCAATACAAAATGAAACAATTGCGTAACAAAACCAGTACAATGAAGTTTTAAAACAGAGTAATAAGAAAACTGCAAAGTTAAATAAATGAAGTTACAATAATGTGAAGTTTTCACCCTAAAAAACTGTTCCAAATTTAGATCTTAATGTTCACCATTACTCGTGAACAGCTGTAGTCGGTGGAAAAATGAATTTCGAGGATAAATTTTTTTTGCAATGTGGTGAATATTCTTTTTCTTATTGAAGAAAAATAGAATAATTCACATGTGTGTGTTTGCACCAAAATATCATTTGGGGTTTACTGGAAGATGTAAAGCAAACAAAATAAGGTGAATAGAATAAAGGAAAATTAATAAACTGATCTTTCCAAACAAATGAAGCAACAAAAACAGATAAGTTTCAAAGCAAACAAGTGCAATACAAAATGAAACAATTGCGTAACAAAACCAGTACAATGAAGTTTTAAAAACAGAGTAATAAGAAAACTGCAAAGTTAAATAAATGAAGTTACAAAATAATGTGAATGAAGCTTCACTTGAAACATGCTGAAAAAAATTAAACAATCTGTTGATTTTAAAAGGATGCAGCCTTAAGACATTTTCTTTCTTTCTTAAATTTCGAACAAGAAAGGATAAGAGGCTCAACACTTTGCTCACCAACAACATTTCAGTCACATAGTTTGGAAAAGCACAGGTTAAATCTGTTCAGGAACACTTAAAAATTACCAGAAATTGTGATTTCGTAATTTGTAAAAAATGATAACTAGACAGCGAAATGGTTAAAAAAAAAAAAATTCTCAAGAAAGAGTGAGCTGATTGCCTGCATTGAGTGTTCTAAAAAGTAGACACATTTTCTTAAGTTTTTTTTTTTTCTTCTTTTAAAACGATTTTGTGGAATATAACTGATATTTCAATCCCTCGATTGGTAACGGACTTTGCCGAGAAATCAACCCTTTTATTTCCAAAAATTCCAGTATGACCTCGAACAAAATTAAGAGACACTAGCAAATTTGTGTCATTAAGAATTTTCTTTTGAATTTTCAAATGAACACTATTTCAGGAGGAAATACAGGGTAACTCAAAATGAATATAGTGATTACAAGCGGCTATAACTATTTAATTGAAAAGAATTTATATCGCTAAGATTTATACAGCATGTAGAAGAGTTGAAAGTTCGCATCGACAAAAAACCTATCATTGCGGGTGTCTCATTAGTGAAAATGGCAAGTCCAGTGCAGAAAGCATTTTGCGTGTTAGAATTTAACATCACAGTGCAGAGAAAACTTACAATCAGGCTTAGAATCATGAACCTTCACCTCCAATTGCGGACAACATAGGCAGAGGGCATCAGATGTTTCAAGAAACAAGATGTTTGTGCAAAGGGAAAAGTAGCGTAAGGCCACGTGTTTCAGCGGAAAACATGGAAAGAATCCGCCATACGTATGAATAAAAACCCCACAGCAATCGACGTACGAAGGTAATAGAGAGTTACAAATGCCACAAAATGACATTTGTAAAAGTAAGGCTTTTTTTCAGGCAGAGCTGAAAATGGACATGTACGTAATTCAACTTGTGTAGCAATTTGAAACCAGATGACTGCGCTCAAAAGTACGAATTACGCTACGTTTATGCTATAAAGCGTGGAGGTTGAAACACTGGATGATCGTCTCATCTTCAGCGATGAATCAACCTTCTATATAAGTGGAGGGTTAACCGGACAACAGTCAAATATGGGATACTGAGAGGCCTTGCACTGTAATTGAAATATGAACGTAACTCAGCGGAAGTAATGGGTTCTGCGCGATATAATCATGCAAATTGTACGGTCCTTTTTTCTTCTACGAACGAAGTGTTACATCAAATGTTTACCTTGACAAGCTTCAGCTATGGTTGATGCCACAGCTAGACTCTGATTACATTTTCAACAAGATGGAGCAAGCCATACTAGGGAACGGAGGTTCGCACATTTTTAAACCTGCATCTTCCAGAGCGTTGGATTAGTCGAAGTGGAGATGCCGACAATGACTCCTGCTCTTAGTCACCGAGATCACCGGACTTGACACCTTGCTATTTTTATGCGGTTATAATGCGGTATGTGCTTCCCATGACCAAAACAATCGTCGAGATAAAAGTACACATTTGTAATGCGCTTGCGTCGGTGACTGCACAAATGCTTCAAAATGTATGCCGTGAAATGGAGAACGCCTAGATGGCTGTCCGTGTGAGACCAAGGGAAGTCACATAGAACATCTATGACGTATGTATGCCAAGTTTTAAAGTTCCGTCTACATTATGTGTAAATCTTATCGATAAATTCTTTTCCATTAAAAAGTTGTACCCCTTTGTAATCGTTATATTGATTTTGACTTATCCTGTATTTTGTCAAGTTTCTAAGGAAGAAAGGGAACCGGAACAAATCAAATATTTAGAAGCGTCTTTATGCTGCATGATCCATTTTATAGTATGGTCAATATTTAAAACAGCGATTCCCAAGAGGGTCTATACCGACCCATAGGATTCTATGCCGACCTGCAAGGGTCAGCAAAAAAATAATTTGAGGGTCCATGAAGTGAAAATGGGGATCTACGATAGAATAAACCAGATCGTGACTTTAATTTTAATAGAAAATTTAATCAAGTGTAAAGCAGATTTGCCTATTAAAAAGCTTTGTTTGCTAAATTTACTGGGGTTATTTGCAGTTCCTAGGTGACAGCATAAACTTTATTAAAGAAAGGACCATCATTTTAGTGTTTCTTGCCAGAATTAATCTAAAGGAACATAATACTGGACGTCGCGAATTTTACCAGTTTTTCAATTTGTCACAGACATCTGTCAGAAAGATGACGTTTTAATCTATGCCCAACATTTAAATGCCCATTATTCAGATTTTGAAACTAGGTTTGAGAATGCTAGGTATGGTAATATCATAGTAGGTAATGAATTCATGTGGTCACATTAAAAAAAAAAACCGAATGTCTGATTACAGAAGGAACTGATTTTAATAGTCCTAACGCATACCGTAAAGTAAAGTTTAGAAACGGATGTCAGCAATTTTTTCTTTAAAAAGATATACCTGTTATTTTTCCCGAATTATGGAACATCTTAAGAAAATTTTTAATTTCTTTTTCTAGAGAGGGGGAGTTTCAGCGCGTTTGCCAATCTCCAAAATAAAAACAGAAGGGAAAAAAAGAAAGATTGTGGATACTCTCTACTAACCAAGGAGATTTACGGTAAAACCTGAAAAGATTAAAGCCAAATGTTGAAATTTTGTTATTGAAGCACCAGATTCATTCCAATTTTTCTACCAAACATTTGTTTGTTGCTCAGTTATTTTATGTAACGCTTATTTTATGTGTTAATTAAATTTTAATTTAATTAAATTTTATGTGTTTCTTAAGTTTTAAACACTCTACTTTACTACATAATAACTACATGAATTTGAAAAAAGGTATTATTAGGTAAATAGAGATCTGCACAAAAGCGAAAAACATGGCTAGGAGTCTAAGAGACAAACAAGTTTGGGAACCTCTGATTTAAAAGGTTGGAAATAAATACAATACATTCATCGCAAATTTTAAATTGGTGATATTCAATTTAAAAACCATTATGAAAAATTGAAAATATAAATTCATTAATTTTGCTTCCATCGGTAAAGCAAACAAATGGATAATCTTCATCAACCTTACTATGGTAGTTGATTGAGTGTTCGCCACTCCGAAGGAATGTGGGAGATAGGAAGGTTCTGAGGAATGTGGGAGATATGAAGATTCTGAGGAATGTGGGAGATATGAAGATTCTTAGGAATGTGGGAGATATGAAGGAGGGCCTAAGCAATCTTAGCCAGACACAATGAAGAAGATAGTAAATACTTGAAAGTGATAAATATTTGAGGAAAGCTAGATATTACAAAAACTGATTCATAGCTAATAATAGTATACACAGTAATCATAGATTACACGCAGTAAAATACGTCTCTGAGAATGATTAAACACATTTTGACATTGGTTTTAACTTTGTTTGATCGATGGTTAATTATTTCATATTTGTAAGATAAATTACATTTGAAATTTTCTGGGTAATTACCCTTTATATCCAAAAGCAATTAAATCAATTTTGATTTGTGAAAACATTATCAAATGATATCTTAAAGTGATCCAATCCGCGTCTCTTACACTGTGCAATATATTATCATTTCATCTCAATCAGGAGATTTTAAGATAACAGAGCAAAAAATCATAAATTCTCGAAAATACGCATTCATATTTCAAATTGATCTATTATATCCATTTTGATTTTAGAAATTTTAACAGTCATTGTTGTTTTGCAGTAGTTTCTTATGATTTTACTAATATGACATGAAGCACTGCAAAAATACAATTTTTTATTGAAGAGAAAACTGATTTTTTGTTTTTGTTTTTAAAATAATGACAAACCTGAAAAACTGAAAAGTTCTTATTAAGATGGTTACACAAGGGGAGTTTGGTTGAAAAATATTATATAACTAGACTTAAAACCCACATATATGTAACTTTAAAAGAAAACTTCACGGCATCCATCGGATACTTTACGACGTTCTATAGATATATTGCTGTTGTTAAGATATGCATATAAATCAGTGTTTCTCAAGTTGTCAATGTTTTAGATCCAATTTTCAATCATAACTTTCATTGCGCCCTCCTCCGTACAATAACAATGTATTGATTGCAATAATAATGTAATACGACGTAAAGCTACTATACGACTTTAATGATAAGCCATACAAATTATCAAGATAAATATTAAATTTTGTATATGACCAGCCCAGGGAATTCATTAGTAATTATTAAACCTGTTCTTAGCTTAACCCTCTCGCTGCGCATCCCGCGATTTCCACGCGCAAAGTACACGCAGCAGACGTAGCATTATGCAGTTAGAGGGTTAATATTGATGAATTAATCATCAAATTGATATATTGTGCAGTACTAATACATTTATAAGTGTATTATGTCAGTGTAAATATGTCAGAATGTATTTTGTTTTGCTTCTTTTCAGTAAGTCATAATATTTTTTTTAAATAATCTTTTATTTTCGACGTTTCTATATGTTCGCACCCTCTTCCTAAGGTTATCACGCCTCTCTAAGCCCACAGTTTAAGAAACGCTGGTATAAATCATTCAAAAAAATGGCCAAAATAAGTATTTTTAATGATTATATGTTTTTTAAAATTATAGCTACATTACGATTATTTAGCTTAAAATTTTTGGTTAAATAATTTTATTTCAAGTTGTAATTACGGCCAATGTTAAAATTTTATTTAAAAAGATATGATTTTGCCATTAGAATTTTTCCAAAAAAAAGAAGAAATTTTGTGGGGAAAAAAGAGGATGCATGGGGCCGTTGTAGCCAATTTTTGGATGCAGGATAATCGTTTTATTTTGGACAACCCTTACTTTTTTATTCGTAACTTATAGTTTGCTAACTTTTTGGTCACTGTACAGTTAAAGTTATACCACTAGGGGACACTAAGAGCGGTTATCCTTGGTATGTGTAAGAGATACGTGTAGAGATGATATCAGGTAAAAAGTAGAAAATTGATCACGTTAGATTCGATGCACCTTCTCTCTCGTAAGATTAATCGAATAAAAGTCAATGCGTTTTCTTAGTGATGTGGCTTCGATTCTTTGAGGTTTCAGTTTGATGACGCATTATTTATTAAAAGACCCAACGTGAAGTGTAGTGAATTGTACAGAAAGTTTTTTAAAACTGCTCGGCGACTTATTCTAAAAATCATACCAGAAAGGAAGGGGAAAACATACTTTAAATGGCATTTAATATTTTATTTTAATCAATTTTTTATTCGTTACAACTCTGATGTTGTTTGCTTGTAATATACGTATTAAGATTTAAAAGTTCCCGGACTGAGTCCATAACTTGAAAAATATTACCAATTAAACTGCTGAAACACATCCTCCTTCAAAATAAGACCCTTGAGTAACAAAACACTTTTGCCATGGCTTGTAAAGATCATCAAAACATTTCTGAAATTCATTTTTAGCCATGTCCTTTAATTCAGTCTTCGATGCACATTTAAGGTTGTCTTCGGCTAATGTTAAAGAATAGGACCCAAATTCAGAATATTTTTTCAGATATAAAAGCACTCAAACATTAATATTATATTCTGGCTTCACTATCCTGTAGAGAATCACTTATTTTATCATCCTTATTTTATTATCACTTTTATCCGAGTTGACACATTTTTTTCTTGTATAAAATGTGTTTCGCATTTTTTCTCCTATACCTTAATGCTAAATGAGCCATCCCTTACCATGTTAAAAGAAAAAAACTGATTATTTATGAAATATTTTGAAATTTTAAAAACACTATATTATAAGCAAATGCATGAGTTACAATGTCAACATTTTTTATAAAAATTGAGTCATTTTTTGTTTCGAAAATGTGCTCCACGTTAATTTCACGCTCTTTTACAAATGGCGAAAGCAGCCATGACTTCATCTACAGATTGGTCTTCGTTTAACATGCGGGGAACAATATGTTGACACACCCTATGCATGTTAAAATCCTTAGTCAGTATCCGGTGACATGTGGCCGAGGATATCCCAACTGATTCTGCTATTGTTTGAAGCTTGTTCTTACGTATCGCCGCATAAATCTTTTCGATTTTTTTAGTGGTGTGGGAAGTCTACGGACGACCAATAAAGTTTGTCGCCTTAGACATTTTCTCTGCCTTCTCTGAAACATCAATGGTACTCAAAAGCTTGAGTTCGTGATAATGTATCATAGCCTTACTCCTGCTTCAAAATTTCGAAAGTCTCCGTAGCACTTTTTCTCAAACGAACACAAAAATTATGATCCATTATTCGCTCAACAAACGCAATTTCTTCAATCGCCGATTGCTAAATACATTCTCCTATAAAATACTACTCCTTGGCAAGCCACCGACCACGTGATTTGGAACAAATTTCTTTTAGGAAAGGGGAAGAATGCAATAACACAGAAATATTTTTGTAGTAGATCTTCTGCAAAAGTTTTTCACATTATAGTCTCAGTCCGGGAACTTTTGAATTCTACTATATAACAGTAATAGGAATGCTTTCCTTTGTTTATTAATTTATATCTCGATGAAAAACTCAACTTGCCAGAACAATTACTAAACTTTTAGTTAAATTCGTTTGTTACCAGCAAATTTCATTCATAAAAATAGAATAAAAGCAAAAAAAAAAAAAGATATCAAGATATGTTTACTATATTCAGAGTGTAAATGGCAAGTAGGAAAATGAGAAAGCTTCCTATTTTATAACTTTGAATCACTATATATTTCATTGCTTAACACATAGTTTTTTGTTTAACAGTTTCTAGAGACTGTATATTTATGTTATAAAAAATTACTGTCATCAAATTAAACGTTAACATTGAATATTGTTTTTAAAATTAAATTTGTTATTGATGAAATTGTCAAGACTGTACCTTATTAAGAAAATTGAGAAGTGATAGTTGAGTAATTTATTCTTAGCTGAAGCAGTACCCTCTTTAGTGGCTAAAAAAATTTTCAGCTGAAAAAAAATGTCTAAACAATTTCTCGAACTTTTTATAGAAATCTCGGAATAAAAATATTTCATACAGTAAGCTTTTAAAAAACGTTAGAAAATATTCCTAGAACTTGATTTAAAAAGTTTTTTTTTAAAACCATTTTGTTAGTGATTTTCAGCCACTGTGACGCAGCACTTTCGTGTGCCGCCAAATTTTTTTAAAGTTATTGTTTATACTCTGAGAAGTAAATCTGAAATTGAATCATTTATATAGCCTTAAAGAAATGAACTATTCCTAAAATTGCTATTGAACATTTTACGACACTTAGGAAAGAATTTTTTTACTTCTCAAATTTAGATATTAAAAAATTTGATTGTGTTCATAATCCATTTGTAACAACGGATACATCAGTATGTGAATTAACTTTGAATGAAGGAAAGAGAACTAATTTCGCTCTGCAGTAATCCAGATTTAATTTTAAAGCATTCAGAAGAGTCAATTAATTCATTTTCGATTAAAATTAGAGGCGTTTGTTCCATAATAGCTTAAAAAACTTTAAAAATATTGCTACCATTTGCTACATCTTATTTACGTGAATTCGAATGTTCAGTATTCACAAACATAAAAATGAAAATAAGGAACAAACTTTTTAGTCTAGATGACGAAATGAGCGTGACATTTTCGTTTTCCTCAAGCTGAAATTTCGCAGTGTGTTGTATTCTTGTAATTAATTATTCAATAAATATTTTGTTGTCTATACGTAAATATTATTTTATTTAATATTAAAAATTATTCTTGTAAACTATTTTACATAGATCACTACAGATAAGTAAAATACTTTTAAACTAAGTTTATTGTTGGTGTGCAACAAGTTTTGTGGAATTGTTAAAAGCATACCGCGCAACAACAAAAAGGTTAAGAATCATTGGGTTACGAATACCAACGCGGGCGATGCAAGATGCAAGCTACATAGTTTCCGTCTTTTCGTGCTGCCATCTACTAGATTAAATTAGAAATAATTTTATTTTCATTTTTTACCAATTCATCTTTTTACTCAAAACATTGTTTTCGTTTATTTTCAGGAAATTTTTTGTTTCCAAATAAAAATTCCATTGTGTGTCAATTTGGGTTATATATTCATTAAAAGTAAGAAATGACCAGAAAAAAAATTAAACGAGTCTTACAGTAGTCGCACTTGATGTGTAACATCTGACATGTTATCGTGATAAATACGCAATAGTAACTTAAATCCTGAAAAAAATGAATCGGGTAGGATTGGAAATAATTTTCTATCGAATAATTATATCTTTAATGAAAATTTTATTTAATTAACACAAGGAGTAATGCAATTTTTTACCAAAAATAATTATTCTTGCTCAGTTTGGGGAAGAGTGGAGACAATAGGCTTATAACTAAAGTATGACACATATACTTGTGATTTTAAAGTATTTAAAAACCGTTTAAACAGCGTCAATAACAATACCACTGTTAATTGTTGAAACATTTCGATTTGTGTTCATTTCGAGCTTGAGTTTATCATTCAAAAAGGCTATGAACGGCTCAGCTACTGGCAAACTGAAGTTAACGGTAGAATCAACACTCGAAATCATGGGAAGCGAGTGATGGTTTTTTTTTAAGAGTAGAACCACCTTTGGTATATGGTAAAAGTACAAAATGCAGGAAATCTTTAATATTTGGAACCGTTTGATTCGAAGAAATGTATACGACAACCGAAATCACTGTCCTCATATTTCATACACAACGAGCCCTGAGACTTGACAATTGAGCATAAGAATCGCAAGTTTATCCTGGATGAAGTCTAATAAGACTTGCTGGTTTTTGCGAAGTGGATTTAGAGTCAAGAAAATGAAAGATTTTTTGAATTCGGATGTATTGAAATGCTAAATTTAACAATATAAAAAAGGCTGGCAGCTTGATGGCTACTAGAGTTGGACCCCAATACGAGGGTCGTGAAGAGACACCACGAAGCGCGCTGATTGGTCAAATCAAAGAGCGCACGTTTCCCCGACTTCCTATTACACATTTCAGTCCCTTTTCACGAAATCACTCCTACAAATATCCAGCAACCGAGAGGAAAGATGTTACACATAAAAAAAATTGAGAAAAGCATAGATGAATTTTTTTTTAATTATACTATATAACACAACTAAACTTTAAATTCTGATGGTGACTTTATTAATAATGCTATTCACCAGTCATCAGCACCATAGATCATCTGGATGTAACTTTATTATCTCAGTTCCATTCAATTTCGGGGGCTCTGCACACTCCGCCCAAGTATTCTTCGGAAAACTCACACCCATCAACCATCTCAGTCTACAATCACACCGCATCGGATTGTCTGAAATATACGAACAAAATGTAGGTAAACAATATCAATTTTTTTTTTAGACTAAGAAAAAGTTTTCTTTTGTAGATTATGGTAAGTAAAAAATGCTTCGAAAATTAGTTTGATTTTTGTGTAAAATAAATAAAAAGTGTGTGTGTGTGTTTTTTTTAAAAAATTGTATAAATTTACAGGATATATTACAATTTTCTGTTTAAAAGACATCATTCCATATTTATCAATGTTGAACGACTTGTCTGTAAAATTAAAAATGTTGATTATTTTCTCAAATGAGAAGGAATTAAATCATAGCCAAATAATTCTTCGAGATATTAATTTCTGCTGATATTATTTTTATGGGTTCGAATGTGCAATAAATTTATTAAAGTGATTCCATTACACATTGAAATTATATACAGTCAGCTATTTCAGAATGGAAGTTGGTCAGGTCATTTCAGAATGGAGGTTAGTCAGTCATTTCAGTTATTTCAGAATGGAAGTTAGTCAGCTATTTCAGAATGGAAGTTGATCAGTCATTTCAGTTATTTCAGAATGGAGGTTATTTAGCTATTTCAGAATGGAAGTTAGTCAGTTATTTCAGAATGGAAAAGGGTCAGGTTATTTCAGTTTTATTTCAAAATGGAATATTTTTAAATAAATCTAATTATGGCCATCAGAATTTTAATTTTATATTAAAGCGTTTTAAATTTTAATTCAAAACTGTTCGGTCAATTCTACAACTATCAAAATGAAAATCATTACTTCAATCTTCATTTTATAAGTCACGCATATGATTATACATATTTTTGAGTTTTAAAGTGAATGAATTTATTGTCAATGATTATAATAATGTTCACTTTCAACATTACTTCTAGAATAAGGTGACTAAATTTTACCATTGGTAAAGCAGGACCCCATTGACCGGAAGGGGGGGGCGCTCATGATTAAAAATTTGGCCTATATGAAGCAGCAAACATTTTCATACAATGCAAAAATAGTATGGTAAGAAAATTTAAACTTCAACAAAAGCATAATTTACAAATATAATACATAAAAAAATATGAAATAGTTACTATACAAAGAATAAAATAATACTATACGATGTTATTATTTTATTCTTTGGTATATATCTAATTTGAGTTAATTTTGTTTTAGTAGATTGCTGTTGTTGCTTAAGACGTTAAGCAATGTTTTAATAAGAATTTGTTGAATCATCTTTCACACTCATCACTTAATTGAGATTTTTCTGATGTCCACACTTTATTTATCATAGAAAAAACGTGCTTAGTTGCAACATTAGTTCCTGGTAAGGAACAGCGCGTATTCCATGATGTTTAGTGCATAACTGCATGGAACATGGTTTGTTTCAAAATGGTGAAATATTTCTTATCATTTGTTCTCTAGTGTGATTTTTGATGATGCCCAGGATTTAAGTTATTCCTTATCGATATATTTTATAGGGGTTTTTTTCATATCATTTCAATACATCTCTTATTTTAATGTAACCCAATGAAAATGTTCAATATCATTGTAATGTACCGTCCACTCTTCTATGCAGGTATAAAATTAGCAAAAATAATATAAAACTCATATCCTGGCAAAATAGCCATATGGCCGCCAAAAAACGAAATTTCCAACGCGTTATTTCGTCGTTCCCAAGCTTGTTGTGGATTCTTTGCAAAAATCAGTACTTCTTTTTTATACGCAGAGGGACGCGGGACAAATTGTTAAAACTCGGATTGTCCCACCAAATGGCACGTCTAGTCACTTATTCTAAAAGGGCATTATTTTAAAAATCAAATTGGTATAAATTCTTTATAAAAAAATATTTATTTTTCATGAAGTTTGCTACACAAGAAATAAGTAAAACTTCTTTAGGTAAAGATCCTGAAATAGAATATTTCAAAATATATCTAGTTCTCGAGCATATACTGTAGGAAAGTCTCAACCACAGTTTACTCAAAATGTTTATATGATAATTTCTCAAATAAGAAAGACGGGTTTAAATATTTTTTTTTCTATCTAAAGAGTATACGATAAATTGAGTTTTCTTTTTGAAAGAAAAAAAATTGATTATAGAAAATTCTTAGTAAAATACTTTCTGATGGATATTTTTACTAAAATAAACGTATATTTATTATTAAAAGAATTTATTTTGTTTAACTGATGTTGCACTAGAACATTGCAAACAAATGTCAGAACAGATTTCGTTATTTCAAATACAGTGAAACACGTTTCACGCGAAACCGTTTAAGATGAAATATCGGTTAACGCTAAATATTACGAAGGTTCCCGATGAATTCTTATGTGTTTTCATGCATTTTTTTCTCTTAACACGAAAAGATTTCCCTTCTGGAAATGAACAAAATATCAACAACATCAACCACTCATGCGAGATTTAAGAGGGACGTTTGAGAAAGTTTTTGTACAATTGGACTGTTTTACTGTATCATCGGAAGAATTCGTAGCATTAGATGATAATAATGCTTACACAGTTCCAATTATGGCAGACAATGTCATTTTGGAGTATGTTCAAAGCTTAAATAATATCATGGATGCAGATTCCGACGACGAAAATTAAATGAATAATGCAGCTCCTGTTCTCACGTCATTCGAAATGAGGAACATCTTGAAAAGTATGCCCAGTTATTTAGAGACGCACATTGTGTGTGAGTGTAATGGTGAAATGAGTAACAAAATGGACGACATTGAACAATTTGATACTAAAAAAACCCAATGCAAAGAACAATATCAATTACTTTCCAAAAACTCAATAAATTCTTAGTTTTTCAACAACAAAAAATTGAAAATTTTGTTTTAAATTTTCTTAAGTTCTTGTGAATGTTTTAGCTTCACTGATTTTTATGAAATACGTGCATATATACTTATCTATGTAAAAAAAATGTACTCTAATAAACTTAATTTTGTTGAATATATGAGGTGTTTTTTACAATATCATTTAACACGAAAATATATTTAAATCCTTCAGTTTCGTGTTAACCGATTTTCACTGTAGTTATCCGAAAATGAGAGTAGCTTCTCAAATACCATCCTATTTTTCCAAATTTTGATACCAGAAGTAGTAAAAGGGAATGCCTACTCTGGTTATGTTATCCTAAGTTGCCTGTGGTTCAAAACTACGAGGTCCATCCTCAAAAATCATTGTACTACTTCTAAATTAGCCGTTAATAAACAGTTAATCATTTAATCAAATAATTGGTATCAATAATTAAAGCTATACACTATTTGATTTTTTATTCGAAAAACAAATATCTACACATCATAAAAATGAATGTGTATGATTTTTTTTTCCAAATAACTAGAATTTATTTTATTAGCCGGTGGGTGGCGTGGTAGGTTTGTCTGCACCCAAGGTTGCGGCTCGTCCCCTGCCCAAGTCGGTGGATTTTCATGATGCAGAAAATCGACTGATTGACAGCGGTCATGTCGTATGATTATACGGCATGTAAAAGATCTCTAGATTGGCTGTTTGGCTTGGGTATTCTCGGCAAAATTAAATCCTATTATAGGTTCGCATCCTCAGAGCTCTGGTGCCTCCCTCTGGAGAGGAAACTGGGCGTCGAAATTGCTTGCGTTAATTGGTATCGCTTATATGGTGCCGCACTAAAAAGCGATACCAGCTCCTGGGGAATATACTAGGTCTGCAAAGGTTAAAATACCAATGCGCAGCCAAATTAGGGGAAAAAATCCCTCGCAATGTTTACATCTTTCAATAATATTTAAAATGTGTACTTTTGTTCAAACTTTTTTTTTAAAAAAAAATGTTTTAGTGATTTTTTTTTTAAAGAAAACTTGGAAAGTATCATAGCGCGGAATAGAATTTTGATTTACTGTCCAAAGATTCTGCATTCAGTAGTTTCGTCGCATTTTGACCTACTGAAATGGCCGATGCAAATAGTTGAATCTAATGTCGGAACAGAAAAAAAAAATTCAGAAGTGAAAAAATTCAAAAAATTATTGTTTTGAAACTATTTTGTGTATTCCATATATTATTCTATGAATATAAATGCAAAATGCATGAAATCGTTCCATATATGTGCATTTTCTGTTGATGAGCAACAAACGTACTATGATTTATAATTGTTTCATAAGATTACACAGCATATTACAAAATTACCTAAGAGATCTATCTTGTTCAACTGTGACCATACTGGAGCGAATGTCTTCATATCAATAGTCACGATGTTATTTTCCGCTAGAAGAACTGAGACAAGGCTTGGCATGTTGGTGAAAATATCCCCCGGTAACTCGTCTATCTTATTGTGGCTGCAAAAGAAATTGCACAAGAAAAAAAAAGAAATATTCTACCATAAAACGTTCCTTTTAAATGAGAAAAGGTCATTCACCTTTTTCATGATTTTTTTTTTAGCTACCAAAATTTTGTTACTGCACAATCGGTTCTAATTTATTAAGATTAAAAATTATAACTACATGTGCTTATGCAAATGCAGATACCTGGTTTTAAATAAAAATTAAATGTCTTTAATAAAGATTTATAAATAATTACTCTTTGTAATTATTGCAAACAAGACTGAATTAGGTAAAAATATGTTAAATTACAACTTAAATGTGTTACTTTCATTTTTAATTTAACCATTTTTTTCTGAAAATCAGAAAGTTTTTTCTTCTTCATCTTTTGAGTTTAACAAACATAATCATAATGATAAAAATAATGAATAAGTAAGTAAATAAAATTCTTTGCATATCGTATACCTTTGTATATCGTTTTAAAAATATTTTTTTTTAAAAAAAAGGATATTAATTACTAGTTTTCATTAAAAAGAAACATTTTTTTTTAAAAAATAAGGCAGCAATTTTAATGTATAACCGGCGCATACCTTTTAAAATTATCTAATAACATACTTATCAATATTTTTATCGAACGTTTCATGAATAAAATTTTTTTTTCTATATCAATAAAAAAGTTCAATAATTCACAATGATAAAATCCAAAGAATACATATAACTAAATTAGATATGCGAGTATTTAAGAAAATGAAAACGAAGATGTATATGTATACATAATTTTGAAAAATAATTCCAAATATGACGTACATAAATTTAGGCCTATCATCGTCTGATGTTGTAAAACGAAAAGAAATTTGAAAATCCGTTTTTAAACAGAAAATTTTTATCATCGACAGTATATTTTAAAGTTATGCCCAAAAAGTTTATTAAAGTTTTAAAGTGGTCGCCCATCCGGTATAGTGGTTAGCGACGCTGGCTGCTGTGCTGTATGTAGGGCCTGGGTTCGAATCCCTGATAAGACATGGATGTTTGTAAATGTATAGTGCTTTCGCGGCATGGGGGTACTCTAAATAGCCGTCGAGCCGCATGTCCTCTCGTGAGGTTGGTGGAAGGGGAAGAGAGGTGAGAGGCCCTGACCACTCCCAGGGTGTTCTCCCTCAAAATTGGGGTGGAACCGAGCCAAATCGTACTGTCACCTGTATGGTGTTCAAAGCTACGGCTAACAACAGGCGTACTATCTAGCCCGATGCTATGATGAATTTCGTGGGCCTCGATCTGACTGCGTCAGAGTGAGTGAGAGAATATTAACGTCGCACTGATTAGCAACACAAGGGCTTTTGGCGACGGTCCGCGTAATTTTGAACCACGGTCAAGTGACGCGGATGACACCTGAGCTGGCACCCCTCTCCTAACTACCACACCACACCAACGGGAGGACATTTGAGCTCTCGACAGATTTAACGTGCATCGCGCCCCTACACGGCGGATCTTCAGTGGTACTAGGATTGAACCCATGACATGCTAGCCATGATCCGATGCCTAGACCACTCGGCCACCTGACTACATCAGACAGGTGGCATTAGCAACAACAACAAAGTTATGTTCTTTTTTATTTTGCTCAATCAAATTTTTCTTGATAGAAATCATATTCAAACATCATCAGTACATCAAAGTCACTTACACTTTAATGCCAAACTGATATTTTTCTTTATTATTAATGGTGGTGTATTGTATTAATATCATGTTTTTAAATTTTAAGTATGCATTACGTGGGATAAAGGGGTGTATATATTGTACAAAGGTCAAACTTATGCTAGTATTGAAACATTTTCCTGCCTAAGAAAAGAATTCTGTGTTCTAATATTGATACTTAAAAATCAAATTAAGTGTCATTGCGGAAAAATGCAATAATTTTTCTTCCTATTCGAAAGTTCTTTGTTGTAAAATGGAAAATAAAAATGATAAATTATTATTTTTTACCAAAGGGTATAACAGTTCTGCATGGATAAGACATTTTATAAAGACAAAATCCTAAAATATAAATATTCTAGTGAAAAACCATTGTTTCAAAGTAGAATGAATTATCTTATAACTGATTGGCTATAAACTTAAATACGGGGAATTTCTTCAGACCATTGAAAAAATTGAAGAAAACTTACTCTTTTCATGTCAAAACTCTATTTTCAATTTTTTTTTAAAGATATCATTAAAAAATAGTAGATGTAATTGCAGGAAAAAACAAAAGATTTTATTCCAATTAACAGAAAAAATCAAGTGATTAATTAAGTTTCTATCAGCATCGTATACCGTTATCATTATAAATTCAATTTTAAGGTCTGTATTTCTTAAATTTGCATCGTTACTTATAGACAGTTAAACAAATATTTTTTTTTAAAAAAAAAAGAATTTTTTTTTGGATTAGGAAGTGTAGTGTTATTATTTGGCATAATCAGCGTAGGTCAAAATTCATGCCTTACGGAGCTTTTTCGCCTGTATAATATATATACCTTCTCATTATGACTATAAAATTTAATTTTATAGAATTTTTTTGAAATTTCACAAAATAAAATTTGGTTCTTACGTTGCAGTGTATCGATCTATAACTTGGTGACGATTACAGTAAAATTTTAAATAAAGAAATTACCGTAAAGTTCGGCGCATAACGCGCACTTTTAACACAAAAAATAAGATCGAAATTTACGTGTGCACGTTATAAGCCGGGTACAAAAATATAATAGCTTCAAAATTTAAAAAAAGGAGCATAAAAAATTAGGCTTCTACATATGTGGAAGTACAGTTTATTTAAAAGAAATTACATACCTTATGAACTTTAAGGGTTGCAGTTCTAGAAATATACTATTTTTTTTTTCAAAATCCTGGGATAATACCTCGAATAAATTACTTCAAAACATAAATGCATTGTACACGTACATATTTCAGGTTTCTTCGTAAAATAAAGGGGTGTGCGTTATAAGACGAATATACCTAAAAATTGAAAATTGCAGCTTGAAAGTATAGATGCGCGTTATACGCCGGATTTTGCGGTGTCTAACAACAACTACATTATTCAGGCTTCCATTTGTGTGTTTTTAAATAAGTAAATGTATAGCACATGTTAACAAAACTCTTTCTTTTAAGGACTGATTCCGTACCTTTGGAAATATTTCACTATATTTATTTCCTTAGAGGTATGTAGCACATTTCAATAGTTTTTTTGCAGAACGAATATCGAACTCCTAGCCAGGGTGTCGAAAATCAGGCCTTAATGCCGCTGAAGACTCAGCATCCAGAGGGCAGGTTTAATCTGACGAGGCTCAAAGTCCTCTGGTAGCACTGGTCATCCTTCTCATTTGACCACAGTCCAAACGAATGAACCATGGTTCAAACTGTTGTCAAGAGCCCTCGTGTTGCTTAATAGTGCGACGTTAATAAACACTCACTCACGCACACACGACGAATATGAAAAGAAAAACAAAACAACTTATGAACAGAGTTATTGTGTTTGCGCATGTGTGGGATGCTTTTTTATTATTAACTGTATACGAATGGCATTGTTTTCTGATTTGTTGAAAAGGTTCGAAGGATTAATAAGAAGGTACCAAAAATTCGATACAAATAGTACATAATGAAATTATCAAAGCCTGCGCATGAAAAATGTTTTTCAATTGAAATTAATAATGAATATTTAAACAACGCTAAACTAAACAACATGAAAAACATTTACAGTGTAAAAACTAAGTCCGAAAGACGTGAAAAGTTTTGTCGATGATCCCCGCGGGCCAAGGCAAAAACTACTATTACTTAGGTAAAAATTTAACCAGAATTTGAAGCCTTTCGTCCAATTTCGCCAAATTAAAAAAATATATATTTTACTGTAGGTTCACAATCATTTACTTTACATATATTAAATAAAAATAAAAATAATAACGAATAATATTATTGACCAATTTTATAAAATAAAAAGATGTCGCCAAATGTTGCAATATGCAGCAAATGCAATAGTGGCAGACATTATCGTGCATAATCGAATACAACAATTTGGATAAGTTTTTCGAATTGGCGATGTCTTTTCGTTTAGTGAAATCGCTCGATGGTATATATAAGAAGTATCAGTATAAAGCGAGCAGGTATTATAAATCTCAAAAAACAATATTGTAATCCCATCATGAATTTTACCTTACCCTAAATTAATCTGTATGAGACTCGTTGCCGGATTTGGGAACATGGACCTCTTCACTTCCGGAATCAGATTTCTCTTGAGAGATAAAACTTTCAATTTGATAAAGCGCGCAAATGCCCGATCGTCAATGTATGATATCATATCCTGCGTCAACTGAAGACTGTACAGATCCAGAAGCGAAATTTCCGCTATGTCCGAATCGATTTCACCCAGACCCGACTTTATGGTCCTGATCTCTGTCAGACCGGTCAGTTTCTGGAGATGTTGCCAGTTCCAACCACTGTAGATAGTAGTTTCCTGAACTATAAGGTTCTTGAGACTTTTTTCTAAGCCTACAAAAGCCACGTCCGAGTCGGTCAATGCATTACAAGTGCAGTTAACGATGTGGAGTTTTTCGACGTCAAGACCGGAAAAAATCGTGCTCGGAAGGTACTGGAGGGAGCTGTCCATGATGTACAGGGTTCGAATAGGACTCTCCTGGAATTTCTTAAGGGAAATCTGTAGCTGCTCGATCTCGGTTGCATCTTTACAAGTGATTTCTGTGGTGTGAAAGGAGATGGAACGACAAGAACAGGGTGGTATTGATTCCAGGTAACAACCTAATGCCACGGATAGCACAGAAATGCTCCACAAAAAGACAATCATGATTGTATAATTTGGAGCTGATACTGTGATATAGTTAGTATAAGTACACGATACTATTTAAAAAGTAATCAAGAGACGGTGTAACACCTGTCTGCTGAAAGAAAACGAACAGCTGTTTCAGTTTCCATGGGGCTGTCATTTGATTACCATTTCTCTGATAAGTTATCGGGAGAAAATTCATTGGAAGAAAATATCGTTTAATGTGTAATTTATTTTGAGATTTTTGAAGTAATTAAAAAAGCAAAGATAATATTAATACTTATTTAAGCTTGTAGATTTTTTTTTTAAATTTAAACGCTATTTTATATTTTTAATATATGGGGAAAAGGGTTTTAGTTAAAATGCTATTGTAAAATTCATATTTAACATTCTCTTCTATCGACCATTTTGAATTTGGAATAGTGTTAATCGAATTGAAGTTTTAATTTCTTCCATAAGCTAAAACAATTTGAATGCAATAAAGTATGAAGAGCAAAAGTAATGAAGATTTTTTTTATAAATTACTTTTTTCATCTGATTTTTCTGAAACTGTTTCTATGTTTAGTTCAACTTTCGAGTTCTCGGATATTTAAAAAATGTTTAGAAGTATTTTCTAATATCGTGCGAAAAATATTTCTCTAATATTTTCACATATCAGAGAAATGTGCTTTACTTTTTATTCTTTAGGGTACAGTTTATAACTTTCAAATATTTGCACTGACTTAGTTGTGAGTAAGAAAGTACATTGCATTCGTGATTTAAAAGCATTTTAAAAATATTTAAAACTTATAAGAATCACTGATATAATTTAGTGCTCAAAACTGATATCGCTTGTATGACTTATTTTATGGTAGATGAGATCCCCTATAGATAAATATTATCTTTGGTCTTAAATATTTGTAATTATTTTCATTTTTCGCGTTCAACATTACACTTATAGGAAGTATTTAAAAAGAAATAACTGCCTGACAAATAACGACCATCTCTGGATGAAACATATATATATATATTGAATATCCTGAAAATATATAACACATTTTAATTTTCAATTTGTTTCAAGTGAGTTAATTTCCTTTCACATTAACAAAACTTTTGCATGGTGCAACTGTGTGTTTCTCCAAATGTCTTGCATAACCATTAAGATAACGAACATTTGGTGTGAACATTAATAGAAATTTATATTTTAAAAACATTTAAGAATTCAATGATGGATTAGTTCGATTCACTGAGTTTTCGAAAGCTATATCACTTTCAAAAGCATTATTTTATATATTGCAATTTACTTTCTCAACGCATTATACGAAATCTTGATTGATAATTTCGTGGAAATGGTAATATCATTTTTCCCATTCAGTTAGAAATAAATCACGCCACACTCACAATCAATAACAGCAATAAAAATACCCTTTCACTGGATAAAAATTTCTTTCAATGAATATAAAAGGCATTGTTTCACTTTTTTAAACATTTAAAGATAAATTTACCGAGAGGGACACTTAATGTATTCATGCGGAATCCAACATGGATAAAAGAATTATTGTTGGTTTGAACAATTTTTGAAGTATTTCTTGTCTTACAAAATTTGTTTTCAAAGTAAGATTTTTGTAAAAAAAGTTTGATTGTAATAAAATAAAATTCAATCAAGAAAATACTATTTTTAAGACTGTAGATTGATAATTTTATTCTGTTCTGTATGTAGCATTTAAAAATTTGAATCTGGTTTTTTAATGCATTTATTCAATACGAATAAGAATCCAAAATCTGACCAAAAATAAAGCGAAAATGTTATTTTCATTTTTTGTTTGCAATTAATTTATTTTTACAAGCTTTTTACTTAACTTCCTATGTAATTTGTTTGGGTGGAATTTTGAATTCGATTTTGAAACTGATATCCTCAACCGATTGAGCTGAAATTTTATATACACGTTTAATTTGGATGACAATGCATGTTTTGACAATTTATATTCCGATATTTCAATCACTTAAAAGGATATTAATTACAAACCTTAAAATGCGTAATTGTTTTCCCCCATGGCTGTTTATTCCTCTGTGCTCGGCGACGCAAAATAAAGAACGATGTGAGGGAAAATCTTTTTTGAAGGTTTGACATTTTTAAAACAACAATCTAATTTTTTCTATGAAACTCGGACAAAAAGATAATTACAGAAACGGAAATATCATTTATTTCGCCACGATACAGTATAATGTTTTTATTAAAGAATAATATTTATATTTTTTTACGATTTTTTTCTTAAATGAGTCAAAATTGATGCGTTTTTATTAAAATGATGTCTAAATCGTTGCGCATGAATTATTTTTTTTTCGTTTAAATGAATCGACGCTCCGTACTAAAACAGCTCATGCTTTGCTTTTTAGAATTAGTCATTTAAAAAATAAATACTATGAACTTTTTTTTTACGATTTTTCAAAAAATACTCAACATTTTAATTAAACATTTAATATCTTCGTCATTTATGAAGATAATCTCACGAAACTATTTTTCGTATGTAGAATAATATTAACCGAAATCTGAACGAAGATTGAAAGAATTGCTTAAAAATTACAGATTTAAAATTTTTTTTGTGTGTTTTTCGTCTAATACCCTTTTTGCGAGAATTTATTTTGCTAAACTGTTCGAAATTAACCTGCAAACGGCCTTGCAACAATGATGCGTTGAATGAGATGAACAGACTGAGAAACCTGTCCAGATAACTAAAATTAAAAAATAAATTAAAAGTAGAAAACTATTTTGAAACAAGGTTTTATTTAAATGCGCTAAAAAGAATAAAATAAACTTTTCCTTTAAAACTTTTTTTACTATCAACTTATTTAGGCAGGGTTTTATTTCCTTCTATGTATTTTACCCTCTTCCAAGGAATCTAATATCATTTCCCGAAATACTTCTTGTAAATATGCAAAACAAATAGCAAAACTGCATTTTCTAATCTATATAATGGTACCTCAGGAAGCGGTCAAAAACTAGAAGTTGATATTATTGATTGCATTACCTTCTAAAGAGGAATATTACCAACCCATTTGAGTTACTACTCTATTTTAAGATGAAGAAAAACGTCTTTTAGACTTGCGAATTATTGAGTTCAAAATTTCACATGTTGCCATTTTTTTACCTAAATTACTTAGTAACTCTTTTTAATTCAAATTGAGGCTAATTTTTTTTTTTTTTCGTTTTTCCTCTTAAGCCGAAATTTTGTAAAATTATTTATTTAATACGAACTTGTTCAGTTTTTTAAGGTACAAAGATCTGAAATGAGCTGCATTTAATTTTTTAAAAGTTTATTCTGAAAGTATTGGTGTGAATAGCACTTCTTTTTCTGAAGGAAAAATGTCTCCAATCATCATTTCTTAAAAATATGAATATCCTAGTGTCCTTTGCTTTTGTTAGTGAATATTCTGGAATTTTTGAAAATGAAAGGGGTGATTTCTACAGTAAGTCTGCATTCAAGCGTGATATTGATTTATTAATTTGTGTTCCAAATCCTTTTTCAAGGAAAAAACTGAAGAAATGTCACTCTGGAATAAATTACCTACTAAATCAGCTCACCCTTTTCTGAGAAAGAGCTGTTCGACTGTTCCAAAAGATATATGCAATTATTTTTTTACAAGTTTCAAAACCATCAGCATGTTTCTGATCATAGAAATTTTAAATTGTACTTCAACAAATTTATCATGTAACATCGCGGTGAATAAAGTATTGATCAGCTTATCCTTTCTTTTTGTTGTAACTTAAATAAGACAGAAAATGCAAGAACTGCATGCTTTTAAAAGAACTGTACTCTTAAATTTTCTGTGTGTTTCTAGTAAAGGTATGTTCATATTATTTTGCAATATCTTTCATTTTATTTTGTAAATTTTTTTTATTTCGTTTGATTTATTTACTTTTGTAAGCGTCAGGTATTATTGTATTGCAAGAGAACTATTCTATCTGTTTCAGTACAAAAATCAACACTGTAGTTAGCATGGATCATGACGAATTTATACTTAAAATAATACCCTAATCAGTCTACCCTAATTAAATCAGTCGTAGCTTATATTTCTTTCTTATTCTATAAAGTTAACTAATGATATAATTATATCAAACAAAGAATTATTATTATTTATTTATCAATTAATTCATTAAATAAAAAGTACGGTCCACTTTTGTGGGGCGTGTGGTTCATTGAGTGTGTTGTAATCACTGGGACTAGAGTAATTACAACACATTCAACAAAGATTAAAGATTTCAACTCTCTCTAACTTCATAATTTAATCATAATTCAAACTTGAATCATGATAACCAGAAATGAGTTCCAATAATATGGAAGCAAAATCTTCAATTTCTTAAAAATCCTGATAACGCTTTTGAAACAAAAATTAGCCCTCATAGCAAATTAGGCTTTCGTCTA
>BMAO01013767.1:0-127655 GCA_019973975.1 Trichonephila clavata
AGTATATATGTTACCGGCAAAGTATGAAATCCGGCATTCTATAGAATGCCTAGGCATTCTATACAATGCCTAAATCTAGCCGGCAATGTATGAAATGATTCCTATTTCACACATTGCCTAGGCATTCTATAGAATGCCTAATGAGAAACTGGCAAAGTATGAAATACATCTCAGATTCATTTCGAAATTGTCAATTGGCAAGATATAAAACTTTTAACGAGTGTCTCAGGCTCAGAATCTGTTAGTTGTACATTGCTGTTTGTTCGGAAATGTCAAAATACTCAATTTTACTTAAACTTGTTCAACAAAAAATTGGTTTTTCCTGTGCTACTGAAAATGGAGAAGCAAGCTATAGTGTTGGAGAATGAGACATGGTCTAAAGCAGGGGTCGGCAACCTATGTCACACGTGCCACATGTGGCACGCGGAAAATTCTCAGTGGCACTTTGCAAAACTCAACAAATTTGTAAATTTTTAATGTTAAAAATGCTCTAGTGTGGTTCGCTGAATCATATTGGTAGATTGGTTTGAACACGCAAACAGCTAAAAGGTTGCCGACCCATGGTCCATAGACATGAAACAACTATTCAACGGTTAGTGTGCCTAAAATTCGAGTTGATGAGCCAAAAAAAAGTTTTTTCTTAACTGAAAGTACTTACTAGAAGTTAATAACTGATATATAAAAATTCTAAAAATGACATAAGAAGAAACCAGGGACTATTGGTTGCTGAATAGCTATGATGTGATGTTGCGGGAAAATAAAGTAAACTCATTTAAACTGTTAAAGAAGGCTCAGCACCATAAAACAGTGGTCCCAACCCTTGTTCCGTGGATCAAAGGGTATCAGGTCACTCAAGGAGCATTAAATTATTTCCATTATATTTACTGGGGTGTATTTTTCTCGTGTTTGTGCGACTTTCCATGGAAATCACTTTATATTTTATGTGAAATCATTTTATAATTATTTTTTGGTGCAACTGAATTTTACTCTGAAGGCATGTTTAAATACAATTAAATTATAAAATCAAAAAATTTAAAATATAAATAATCAACGTCCCACCTCAGCGGGCCGCCGTAAAATTATCAAACGTTGACTGGTCCGGAAGAGAAAACTGTTGGGAAGAACTGCTATACAGTATTACGTCACGGATTCTTTTTTTCGTAATGGGGATGCAGATTCATATTTTTACCATTTTCAGACCTGGTACATTCTCCAGGGGCTGGTATTCCTTTTTAGTGCGACATCATGTAAGTGATACCAATTGCCTCCGGTAATTTTGACACCCAGTTTGACGATGTGAGCTTATTTCTAGGAATTTAATTTGCCAAGAGCAAAATTAATTTCATGATTCTGGGGATATGATCGAATTCTGAAAGAACTTTCAACCAAATACAAAAATGTTACTCGTTATGATATTGAACTGTACATCCACCTAAGTGAAATTTGCCAGAAAAAACAGAAAATTTATTTTTTTTAAAAAAAGGTATTGTGTAATACAAAACATTGATTTTTTTTTTCGAATGCCAATATATTAGCACTTGTAATGAGTGAGAAATAGGATGGTTTCTATCAACTTGGAACTTCTGAAGGAATTTTAATACCAAGTATATGCGAAATCACAATTTAACAATAATTACTTTTAATGGCAGTCTCATTATTTTGTCAGAATAACCATTTGCACTTTTAGGAATGTAAGTCATTGATATAATATCCTTATCATGACCTTTTTTCATACTTTGCCTAAATAGCTTTAGGCATTCTATACAATGCCTGGGCATTCTATACAATGCCTAGGCAAAGTATGTAATCAATCTCATATTTCATACTTTGCCTAAAAACGTCCGGCATTGTATAGAATGCCTAGGCATTCTATAGAATGCCCGCATTTCATACTTTGCCGTAACATATACATGCTTCCATTTAGATATTAGATGTGTCAATTTAATACTAAGCCAGAATGATTTTCTGATTTATTCCTATAATAAATTTTATATGAATGAAATCCCTAAAAATTGGATTCTAAATACATATTTCTTTTTGATTTTAATATTTCAAAAAAAATCTATTAATTTGTTGAAACACAGATGTTTTTACATTACAAGTTTTCCCATTTTGTAAACGTTAAACACGTAGTAATAAAACCCTAAAAATATCGGAATGCATTTATTCTAATTTTGTATTTGATAATTTTGTATAACAAATTTATGTATTTGAGTTTTACAAAATTGTTTCAGAATATGTAAAGTTATTCCCTGGATGAATATAAGCTTAATAAAAATATATAAAGAGAAATTTAATGAAAAGTTCATATACTAGAATATAATTTGTGTTATAAGAAGTGTTTTTTTCCCCAAATTTTGGAGATTTTGTTTGAATGAAGATTAGGCAGTTTCAAAGTACTAGAATTGATTTCTGAAAACGATTTTAAAATTTCAATTTATTGAAATATCTTTTTAATAATATTTTACGATATTTTAAATAAATTCACATTCTTTTTCTAATTATTTCGACATATAGCAGTGAAATTTTATAAATATTTGTCTCAATTATTCATAACTTATAATTTATTTTAAACAGAATCAAATCTCAAAAACTGATTAGCTTACATAAAACGTAAAATAATTTTGTAATCTATAAAAAAACTGTGGTAAATTGAATTAAGTAAAAGAAATTCAAAGCATACATTTATTTTAACATTTATCTTTCAACTAGAATTGGAAGAGGAAATACATGCATCCAATCGCTGTATTTCTGGAGAAAACCATTCTTTGTTTAGAAACCAGATTTCCCAAAGCGTGGTTTTATTTTGAACGTTTTCATAAATAAAATTTATAACAGAATGTCTTCTTCCACGAAAAGTCATCTTACTCAGATATCTCCAAGGTTCTTATTCCCCCCTTCAGGAATCGTAGTACGAAAACATTTCGAATAAAAGTCATGATTTCTTTCAAGAACTATAAGGAATCTTTAGCAGAAATCTATACTTTCTACACAGAAATGTGTACTTAATGTTCTGTGTTTGTTTCCCCGAACTTATTCTTTGTATGCTGTGGTTTTCATGGTGGTTGTTCAGAAGGTGAATATTGGAAGTAGCTTCTTCCTTTACTTTTAATAGAAAAAGTTCTACATTGAGCAAATAAATAATTTTATTAAACAAATATTTGCTTATGTCTTCGATAACAAATGTTTTTCTCTCCTAACTTATTTTTCAATATCTATTACTAACTATTATGTATCTAAAGGATTAAAGATGGTTCTTTCATGAATACGAAGGTGTACAAGACTATTTCACGTATTCATTCAGTAAAATTGAATAGCAATTTTCATACATCTGCATAAATTAGCAGAATGATCACATTTTAGAATTGAATTTAAGCCTAAACTATGAATATTTGTAAAGATTTTAATCATTTACAAATTTGCATCGAATGATTCATGTGATGATTTTTCGTTATTCTTTCCTCTAAGTCATTGTAACAACGACTATAAAATTATTTATTTAGTTTCGACAGAGTTATCGATTTGCGTTTCAAATTTCATAATTGATAATCAAGCTGAACTTTTAATGATGCATAAAACATCGTGAATACCGAAGGAGGAGTTAAGAAGTGTTTAATTAAATTTTTGATTTTATATCGATTTATAGTTTCCTTTAAATTTAAAGAAATATGAAACGATTGTATTTTTTTAACATTATCTATTTGCTTTTTGTTTAATGCTTGAATTAATTTTTGTGACAGTAGAATGTTCATCAAAAAATTGAGAATTACAGATTTAAAGAATAAAATCATCAGACTTCGTTTGCTTTAAAGTAATTTTTAGTACCGTAAAATCCGGCGTATAACGCGCACTTTTAACTTAAAAAATATGATTGAAATTTACGAGTGCGTGGTATACGCTGGATATAAAAATGAGAGCTTTAAGAATAAAGAAAAGAGATGAGCATTGAAAAAAATTAGACTTTACGTATATCGAAATACTGTTTATTTAAAAGAAAAAAAACATACCTTATGAGCTTAAAGTGTTTTATTTCTATAAGTATACTAATTTTTCAAAAGCTTGCACTAATACCTCGAATAAATGACTTCAAAACATAAGAGCATTGCACACATGTGTTTCAGATTTCTTCGTAAAAAAGTGGGTGCTCGTTATACGGTGATTATACCTAAAAATTAAAAAAATGCATCTTGAAAGAATAGGTGTGCATTACACAGGGGTGCACTTTATACGCCAGATTTTACGGTAATTTTAATATGAGAGAAATTTTCTTGAGCATTTAAATATTGTAAAACGCAGCAGTAATTAAAATTAAATTATATTTACCTCTTATAAAAGTGTACAAAATAACTGAAAGATGAATCACTATAATTAATTTTATAAAATTTGTTTAATTTTTTAAAACATGACTTTTTAATATACTATATATATATATATGTGTGTGTGTGTTAAATAAAAGAAACAGATGTTGATACGGAAATATATAAAAATGTTTTAACAGAATGTATATTTTGCATCAACATATTCCAAATAATAATTAAATTTGCATTTTAACTTATATTAATTAGGCCATTTCCTATAAAATATGTAAAACAGTTTATAATAAAAAATGTTTCCTCTTTTGATATCTTGCGATTATCTCGATTTTGTTTAAAATAGTGATAGACATAAAAATACTTTAAAAAGTTATAGAATATTAATAAACACAGACAGTAAACAAGATAGAATCTGTAAAAATAATGAATAACGCTTACTGGTTAAATAGAGATTTTATACTTTCTATTTCGTTATCAAATCCTTATTTAGTTATGATTAATTACTAAAATAATTACTGGAGAAGAACTAATGAAATAATTTTTGGCCTTTCATTATTGTTATAAAAGGGTTTTTTTCTGATATATACCAGACGTTTGAGCAAATAATGAATGTCTTATTTCTGCTCTTTACAAGCGCAAAGAAATGTAGCGCCTTCTTTTTTTACCACAACTTATAATCTATTTTAATTATAAGTGTAATTCTCACACTTTCGTAAATATCAATTAAATTATGATTGATCACTTGAGAAGCTTTTATATTAGTTTCAACCATATACTTAAGGATTATGTTATGTAAATCAAAAAAGTTTCATTAAGTTTTCTCAGAGAACTTTTTGATCACTTAAGAACAATTCTTTGTTTTAATAAGCATTATTTCACAGAAAGAATATTTCATAATGATATTGCTAATTAAAAAAATACTCAGTGGAGTTATTTAAAATAAAAGTGGGTGAAATATCTTTTTAATTTTCTTATTGGCGTGCTTTTCAAAGTGTGGGATCGATTAAAAGCACTTAAAGTATTAGCAAGCCTTACCGATGAAATTTTATAATTTCTTAATGAGTGAATTATAATTCTTTTAAGAAACAATCCATTAAAATTTGAACATTTTAATTTTTTGTGATTCAACGTTATCTAATTATTGCTTAACACGATCAAGAAATGGGGGATAAATTTTATATTTTCAATGACCATTATACATCTACTTCCCTGGGTATTTCAAGATAATGTATGACTATATATTTTTTAAGTTTAGAATATCTAAGTCCTTGTGCAATAAGCTTTCAATTGTACTTAAAAACATTTTTACTGTCATTACCTTTAGGTTTAAAAAAGACAAGAAATGGAAGACATTTAACTTTGACCCCTCCCCCGTAACCCACCTCTTTGGAGCTTTTAGAAAAAAAAGCCCGCCAAAAATACATTTAAGACTTTTTTCAGCAAAAATATGCTTACGACTCCTATGAAACATTAGTGAAGCTCTCGGTAAAATTTTAAAACGATACGGCCAACGCGGCGTAGATTTGTATATGTTTCAAACAAATATAAAAACATTCAAAGTTATGTCTAAGATTTTAAAATTCTGTAACAAAACATTTTAGCTAAATCAAGATCATGATCTAATATTTTTTTTTTGTTTCGCAAAGTTCAAATAAAAATTACTTATTTTCCCTCTTTCATTACATAGAAGAGTCAATTCTATTTTTTAAAAGAAAAATAATTTATACAAACTTAAATAAACCAGAGAATTTATTTTATCTAACTAAATATTTTTGAAAGTATACAGTTTTCTAGAGTAATCAAATGTTATTTCCAATGTAAAAGTATTTTGGCTGATAAGAAACTGTAGACTGGTAATAATGAGATTTGTGTCAAGGCAAAATTAAATTTTTATCAGTGTATAAAAGATTTTCTATACGAATTAAAAATCAGAAATATGCTACAGAAGACATTAATTTTAATTCTCGTATAGAATTTATAATATATAATATCAATTTCTGATAGTAAATATTTATGTTTGGTCGCTTTAAGTAAATTTTTGTACATTTCATATATATTATATATATTACATTACCAATATAAATAGCAATGAAACTCTATTTCCTCTTTTCAATTTCTTCTAAGTTGAATTTGTTATCGATTCAACTAGGGAATTGCTTCTAAATTAAGCCATGAGCGATTTTTTTTTACAAGAACAGATCTATATTGGAAGATGCAGTGAGGGTGTTAGCTACGACGTTTCGTAATCGGTTTCGAATTCCAGTAAGACCGCGTGAGTTTGTATTGTCTGATCTTTTGGGCACTTAAAATTGGTTGCTTCTCGTAGTCCTCTGGAGAGATTTTTAGTGGACCATAGATATCGACCATGCATTGTCAATATCCAAAATGAGGTAGTATATCTTCGCATCTTTCCTTTGGAATGGATCTTGGATCGTTGCCAACATTATAGTGTCAATTTAGTACAATTTTGATGCAAATAATTTATGACCATTTAGTCAGATAAGTATATTTTCTGAAAAGTAAAATAATTTTTAAATTTTTTTTTAAAAAATGTATTTATTTTTTCTAAAGTTCATAATTTTCCTAATATGATTTTAAAAAAATGAGACGAAAATATTTTACACTCAGCAAGCAGTTATGGCGCGACTATGTTACATTGCTAAAAGTTTTCACTCCTTTTTAATTTGTGTTCTTGTAAAAAAACTAGAAAAGTATTGAATAAAAATAAAGTATTGATTCTATATAAAATTTTTTATCAAAGAATTAGAATAATAAATTTACAATGAAATAATATTTTCTGGGATGATAGTTTCTTGTATTTGGACTATATATTAAAACGCGCCACGTTTTCTCCGCAGTGATAAAATTCTTGCAGGAAGATTGAGTTTTACAAGGAAAGTTCGCTTTCCAGCATGAACTTGAATAAGATTATGGCAACATTAGAGAGGCGATAAGAGTTATAAAATTGGCAACTTTATCGCTTTTGACGATATATTTGGCGAAATATTACATCACCAAGTAACCATCGAGAATTTCTGAAATCGACCATTTTAGTGATTTCCATAGGGATATATGATGGTCAGTGTTCAGAAGTCAGTCAGTCAAGATCAGAATCTGCTTTTGCTTTCACAGTGATAAGACTGAGAGATTATTTGTCTGAGTTCCTGCTAGTTGAACTGTTCTAGAGAGTCGTTTCTAGAGTGCTGTAACGCTTGCTTATTACGAGTGGGTTTTCAACTATTGTAGGTAAGTTGTTGTAATATTTCTTTGTGTACATACGTTGCCTTGTCTTCGTGAAGTCATTTGGTTGTCCTAAATCCATTAACTCTAATCTATTATTTATATTATTATCTAAATAATTGGAGTCGTCCGCTGCTTGTACCCCACCCAAATTCGCAACAATATCTTAATTCTGCAAGGGTTGCCCAAATGAAAAGCGGACAAGTGCAATTGTATCAGAATGATTGCAGGTATAGCAGCATCGCCAGATACAGATATGAAAGGAGGTAGGAGGTGTACACCTCATACGACGAGTAATAATGACACCTGTTCGTTGTAGAGGAAATAGATCAAAAGTAAAGTCCTGCTGTCCATGAATGCGGCCATATCAGAACAATGGTAGTATGGTTCCTGCGTGGTAGTATGGTTCCTGAATGCGGAATGTGAGCTGGATGTGCGCATCTATCAGGTAATGGGATGCACTGATTAGTTTGAACAATCGGTGCAAAAGATTTCGTGAAGGGTGGCAAACGATATCAGATCTCCATGACAATGCCGGCCCAAATGTCTCCTGAGAAACCCAGCGAACCTTAAAAAAATTCCGTCGAAAAGTGTTGGAACACACGCCGTACAGTTCATATTTGTGTCCTGAAATCTTCCACACTTTTTCTACTTAAGAGAGACTACGTTTCCATTCGGACGATGAGGTGAAGCAAGCTATGCAGGACTTCCCCGAGAATCAACTACACTCTTTCTACAGCGAAGCCATAGACTAGGTAACGGAACGATGGGACCTGTGTTACCACGTCTATGGCAGTTTCTTTTAAATTTCCAATAAAGGTATTCCTTTTGCGTAACTTGTCCACTTTTCATTTGGACAACCCTTATATTTATAAGAAAACTTGTGCTAAAAGAATGAATAAAAAATCAATATTTTTGAAGAATTGCATAATACTAATAGGAAAATAATAGTGTTGATGTTTTAAAATATTTATCATTCATAATTTAATGTCTGCTTGTAAATCCCCCCCCCACTTATTGGAAAGAAAAATAAGTCTAAAAATGCTCCTGCATAATTCAAAGCATAAAAAACATGTTTTTTAACATTCTAAGGGACATTTAATATTTCATTAATGCTTTTTTTTCAGATAAAAAAGTAACTACATAAATGAAGAGATAAATAAGAATAATATCTGTAATTTCGAATTTTTTTTAACCACATATATTTCTAGGAATACTCCTATTACATTCGATTACATTGCTCTTAAGAACATTCTTTTCATTAAACTCCAAGAATGCGAAAACCTTTAAAAAATAAAAAAAAATGTATCGCCTTGTTGATTTAAAGACTCCAACAGCGAAGCACTTTATATCCACCACGAGAATTACTTTGAGAAGTTTTCTTTTATTTTTTGATGTAATGCTGAAATAATGTGACCTTAAACGTGCTTTTAACATAGTAACCAAAAGCTTAATCAAATGATAAAAAGACAAAGAATGTCAAGAAGCGATAAAACTGATGATCAAGAAATTTCTGTGGAATGAATATCAAATAAAAAAACAAAATCATTTAAGGGAAATAAAAAAAAATAAAAATACAAGAAACAGTTTTTCATTTAAAGCAAATATATTTCTACTGCATTTAAATGCACCTTATTTTTTTACCATAAATTATCTCGTGATTTTATTTTATAGCTATTGCTTTTGGAATAAATTTGCGCTTGTTGCTTAGAACTCTTACGAAACCCTAAAACTAACTTTGTTTAATAAAATTTTCAAAATGTTGAAGATGATTTAAACTGCAGAAGAATTTAATTTAAAGGTATGTTTAAACATAAATTTTAAAGGCAGGGATTATTATCTTAGTAAAAATAATCGTTTAAACAGTGGACCTCTTGTTAATATCTATACTTGCATTGAAACTTTCTCAACATTTTTTATAAACAACTTATATCATATGACCATTACGCATAACAATCCTCTAACAGCCTCACAATTCTGCACATTCTCTCTCTCTACGTCCAATTAACCACTCTCCCACTCCCACTTTCTTCTACTCAACGTGCTGAGAACCTGATACATGTTAAAACTTTTGAGGCTCAAAGTATTCATGTTGGCGTCGTGTAGATGTTTGGAGAGTTGATTGCCTTTTGAGTGTCATTTTCGCCACTTGACCATGGTTCAAAATAACAAGAATAATAGAAAAAGTCATAGACCGTCACTCTCTTTCATCTTACATTCCCTCTTCCCTGTTTTTTTGTATTCCCTTTTAGGAGTGGTATCCCTTTGTACTTTATATCTTTTCAAAAAACTTTCCTTTCTCATTAGTGAGACAACATTTCTCTGTGTGTGTGTTTTCAGTATTTACATTTTTATTTCTATTATCAATCACATTCCGACACCCGTGAGAGGCCACCATTGTAAAGTACTTTTCCCTTGATTTTTAAGCATTTGAGATATACTGTCTTCCCTGTATTCCCAAAAATATTGGGGAGGGTCCCTCAATCGGGACCATTTTGTATATGTATTTCTCGTTTTTTGTATATCAAAAAATTATCTCCTCAGAGGGTCGGTTCGCAGCTCGAAACTCTTTGGGTGAGCTCGGTTCTCCCGAGTAAGTAAGTAAGGCTATGGCCTTCGTCTGGCTTCTGATTGAGACGTTAATAGCCAATCAATAAATCAATCCCACACTCCACATTTTGTTTGGGATATAAATATAACACAGCTGTCAAAACACCGCCATCTATCATCTAAACAAACAGTAAATACAAAAAGTTAAAATTAATTCAGGGGCTCCCAAACTTTGTGCCGCGACGTCTATAAGAAGTACCACGGAACTTTGTAACTTTTATTTTTTACTGGTAGTTATACATACATTGACTTAGAAAGACGCCATGGACAAAATTTAATTCAAAAAGAGTTTTCCGAGTCTGAAGTTAGAGCACTATTGCATTGTCTTATAAGTTTTTGTGTTTTAAATAATATACTTAAAATTATAGATTCATATTTCAAACAAGCTTTAATTTTTTTTTCTTGCAAAAGTTTGCTTTGGGGAAGGTATTGCTAAGAGAGACGACACCAGTACTTTCTAATAAAATCTTAATTTTAGAATAAGCAAAGAAAATATACTATCTTAGAATTATTCGAGCTTTTGCGTCATATCATAAAATATTTATAACTAGACATGTATATTTTTATCAAAAAAGTGAATCCGAATTCCAACAGAAAAATGCTTTGCAAATTATTTAGAGTTATTATGTGAAACTTCATGCAACGCAAACGAAAACTACGTGAACTTCGAAAAAGAAACTTTTATTTTTGTTCTACTTAGAATACTTTGTCCGTGTCAATTTTAATACCAATTAAAGATTCTCTGAAACTTCGTAGAATCAGAAGTTTTAATTCTCGTCAATATACTTTTTTGTTCTTAGTTATAAATATCCTTTATTCGTGTGTTGCAAAACGGAAATATGTATCATGTTAATTTATGAACTGTCTCAATAGTCTGACTAGACACATGTTCTTCGATCACATGAAACAGCATGAATTTAATGGTAAGTAATTTGTATTCTTTAGTTTATATTTGTTGGAGATATTCAAATAAATATATTACAAACATTCTTAAAAAGTATATTTTATTTCACATATTAATTTATTATAACATTACTTTCACTTCGATTTCACCAGTAATTGTAACGTTTGATGAATTCTCAGAAATCGGAAAACATTAATAGAGATAATATTTATAATCTAATATTATCTAATATTTATATATTGCAGCTAATATTTATTTTCTACAAAAAAAAATGTGTTATTCTGGTTATGTATTAATGGTTCTTTATTTGCATCAATTAAAGCGAAGCTATTTATAGCTTTGAAATATAGAGCTGAAAAATTTCTAAAAATTTTAAAGTTAGAAGTAATGCTAAATATTTGCTACCCTACGTTCAATATATATTCGTTGATAAATAAATAATTACATTGCAGTTTTTCTTACATAATATATCGTAATTATCTTGTTACTATTTATCAGTCTTAATCCAATAACCATTTTATGTTTTGTAAGTTTCTCTTTTCGTTTTAACAGCAAAGAATAACAGTGTAATGTAAAAAATAATTTTATTTATTTAATTTAAAAACATGCATTTTTTTACGGGGAGTGATAAAAAAAGGTTCAAGATTGAGTAAAGAAATATTTATTAACAATAGACAGAAAATACAAAAGGGAATTAAGAGCATACGTGTCTATCACATTCCGACATAATCACCAAGTCTATTTAGACATTTATCAGAACGCAGAACTAACTTGTTTAGCCCTTCTTGTTAGAAATCAGGTCCCTGTCCATTGAGCCAGGTCTCGGTGAATGTTTTCACAGCACTGTCTTGGAATATCGCAGCATATATGCTGCACGCTACCATAGCTCAGTCCCAGCTCTGACGAGATTTCACTCAGGTTACCCGTCGATCAATTTGAATCGCTTCTTCAATTTGTGCCGAGTTGATTTCTGTCGTTGAAGATTTTGGCCGGCCACTTCCTGCCATATTACGGTTTTCGACATCCTGTCTGCTTGATTTAAAAGAGTGACACCATTTCGCTGCATGTTGTCTGCTCATTGCTTCTTCACCATATACTACCAAGATTTGACTGTGAATGTCAGATGCGGACACATTTTTTGCTCATAGAAATCGAATAGTGGCTCGCTTTTCCAAACGAGGCCAATTTCTTAAGCGTCTTGCCATTTCAATCCTTCTGAACCGTCTGAGAGCTTTCACTACCTACCCACAAACCAGCTGTATGATAAATATCGCCATTTGTCTCCATCCTGGGGAAACAAACTTTATATATTTATATTATATATATATATATATATATATAAAGTATTAGCACTAAGTTTTTAATTATATTGAAAAAACATTCTTATTGCCCTCGCCTCTTCTTTTAGAAACAGCAGGACCTGAATTTATAAGAGGATATAATTATCTTTCACACTCCCGTAACCTCCTCTCTTGTAAGTTGATTTCCGTAAAATCCTTTCTTAGTGGAGCTCGACTGAACAAATTAAACATGCTTTCTATGCTTCAAATGTGTAAGTCCGAAGGTAGAAAGAAGGAAGTTTTTATCTTTAACGCTCGTGCAACATCCCCTGGGAGTCGCTTTCCGCAAAATCTATTCTTAGTGTGTAAAGGGTTTCATTCGGGCTTCTACTAATCATCTTGGAGAAAATCTTCTTTAACTGTGGCATTAGTTTAAAAAACCACTTTCCTTTGAGATGACTTGGTTTTATGCAAATGTAACTTCTGTTTAAGTGCCACTCGTTAAGTAGGCGAGTAATGGCCAAGCGTTGATCGTAAGCTGAAATCTAAGTGTTGGCGACTGGTGGTCGCGTATCGTAAGATTAATAATAGAAGAAGCATCCAACGAATAGTGTAAGGCATCAACATTGCAGTTGAATGAGCTAGTAAGCTGCAGGTCGGATCATACAAGAGATTTAAGTTAGATAAGTTCCTTGCATAATTTTGTTATATAAATTCGGGATAAGATTTCTAATTGCTCTCTTGGTTTAATTATTAAAGTGCATTTCATGAAGTGTTTGTAGTGATATAATTTATAAAAGCCAGTAGCAACCTCCGCACCATGATGATCATTTTGGTGTAGTGGTTAAGTTACTCGGTTTTGGATCCAAAGGTCCCAGGTTCTGTCCGTATGAGCGCGCCACTTCATTTGGTGACCATAGCTTAATTAAGAAAAGCGAAACCTTAACGATCTATCGTGGCACCATCTACCCGCAAAAAAAAGAGAGCAACCAAGGAAAATAAAATTCGTCAGATAAACATGACGCAACTCCTCCAACACACAAAAAACTGGCTGCTCCCATTAATAACTATATCGTTCGTTCACTTAACCAACTCTCTGGTGGGGGAGTGTGTAGTGATATAATCTATAAAGGCCAATAACAACCTCCAAACCATGGTGATTATTTTGGTGTAGTGGTTAAGTTACTCGGTTTCGGATCCAAGGGTCCCGGGTTCTGTCCTCAGGCTAAAAGCGCCACGTCATGTTCGAAATTGAATAAAATTAGTTATTCTAAGAACATATATGCTTTTTCCTCGAGCCCCCCCCCTCCTTCGCGACAAGTGGATCTCTACTCAACAAAAGACACATTTTTACCAGATTTCAAATATTTAGGGATAATTGCTCAGAAACAGAAATTTTGTCTATAATGTCCTCACAAACCTCCTTGGGATCGGATTTCCACAAACCCATTCCTAGCAGGCCTAGACTCATCAAAAGAAACATGCTTTCCTACATGCTTAGACAAAAGCTCACTCACTGCTCGTGATGAGTCACTTTTCCTCTACACACGCACGCACGCAGGCAAATTGTCACTATTTCTTTCTTTCTGAATATGTAGTTCCTATTTATTAATCTTAGTTTGAAGGTAAATTAATACTATATATACATTATTATACACATATTCTTTAGTTTAATCATTAGTACCTCTCAGTTTGATTTCAGTAATAATTGGAATTTGTTAAAGGCTTGATTTTTTTTAGTAAAAATTATAATTAAAAAAAAACTAAAGAACACTCTCTTATAGTTTATCGAACTAAGTTATAACTTACTCTTTTAATCGCCAAATCTGGAAATGGGATCAGGAATTAGTCGCCAGATGCGCGATGGGATCTGAAAATAGAAAATTGTTAATCCTGATTAGAACAATGTGACAAAATTATTAAATTATTGTATTGTCATTGGTCCTTGACACAAGTGAGAGAAAATTTCTAATTAATCTGAACTTTTAAAGCGGGTAAAAATTGAGTTCAAAGATTCTGTTACATACAAGTGAAGTTTATAAAAGAGTGTTAAAAATAGGGAGTAGTAGAACAAGGTTATGTTAACTTGTTTCAGAAATATATAATTTTGTAGACCGGTCTTTTAACTGAACATTGTCCTCTATTATTAAACAGAAATTATTTTTGCACGTATATAGATACTGTTACTTAATACAAAACTGAATAACTATTCATAGACTGCATCTACTGTGTAATTTATGCTGAAAGTTCCTCAGATTACTTAAAAAATAACTTTTCTGTTTTTATGGAGGAAGAAAATTACTGAAACGGAACAGGGTGAGAACTTACAATTTTTCACAGTTCTTGAAGTGCTAAAAAGAAAATATTAACTTTTAAGTGCCCCTATTCCTTTATTTCCTTCCTACCGAATTTATAATTAGACTAAATGAGACAGACCAGGATGTCTTTCTTAGTTGAAATTCGGTCATGTGACACCCAATGTATCGTAAATGCTTTTAACGAGCTGCTTTCTGCGTCTCCTTTGAAAAATGTCTTTTTAACGTTTTCTAGTTTCCGGATCTCCATAATGATCACACTTTTGTAATTCTTTAAGAAAAATTATGGTCAAGATAATAAAAAAGAAAGAAAGAAACTTTCTGCATTCGTTTATGGGCAAAGTGAATTAAGTGAATGCTGAAATCACTGCTTTATGTATGTTCCGCTGCTCCAAGTTTGCCATATTTTTCATGAAATGATACATTATCAGAAAAGAAATAATTTTAGTATTACAATAAATATTTTTTGTTGAAGGTATTGTAATGTGTTTGAATTTAGCGCATGCGATTCGTCCGCATCACGTTATGAAATTTTCATATTCATTGGAGATAACATAATGCACATTTCATTGAATAATGAATTAGAGTGGTAAACAACAGTGGCGTAACATACACCCCCCCCCATTGCGGGGGGGGGAGCAGGTATTCTAGGGGCGCAATGCTGGACTGACACTAAGTACATATTTGGGCTTGAGGCCCAAACCCTGAGTTTGCAGGGGGCCCTAATATTCACCGTTACGCCACTCCATAACAATTTTTCGGATAAGATATTTGAGATTTATTTATAGTGGAGTGTTTTAAGTAATATAAGTTTCATTTTTTATCGATATACACCTAAAACAAAATGATGATTTTTTTTAGTCACAAATTTTCAGCACAGATATTTGTGGAAGATATCTTTAGAAAATCTTCAGGTATCTTTAGAGGAAAGCACTCTAACGCTATGACTGCTTTTAAAACGTAACTTAAAATCTTTCTACAAATTATTGACATTGCATACTAAACTTTGAAGCAATTTCTTAAAAAGCCTTAATTGTAAATTACCTCAAAGTTGCGTATCATTTGTATATAATCTAAACAAAAAAAGGGCATATTTTTCTAAGTTTTAGTTGGAATTAGGGGTAGCTTCTCTCTTGATGTTCCAGGAACGTCCTCTGATATTTTTTATTTGTCTTGTTCAAAATATAGTGTATATAAAAGTGACAGCGATTAAATGGCTTTGATCTAAATTTTTTTGACTGAAATATCTTTCTAAGTTAAATATCTATCAAAAGCAAGTTATTAATAGTAATCAATGCTACAACGGAATAATGTGTTATTAAGAGGAAGTTTTTTTCTGCTATAAATTAAACAATATTCTAATTAATTTTTGACTGACTATGTATTTTTTAGTTCCAATAACTGACAAAATTACAGAAATTATCTGATATTTCGATCCATCATCGACTGTTTAAAAATTGGTTAATACATAATATTTTTCACTTACGAAATGACGAATGATATAACTTAACTTTTGAATTCCTTTACGTGATGACAATTTGATTCAATAATGATGTAAAAAATCTTAATTATAATGCTTAATTTGGTTCAAGATGATTGGTTACTGTTGATAATTTGGAATTCCAAAATTATAAAAAAATTATTAAAAACAAACTTTAGATGACGCTCTTTTTCAAAGCTTCTTCAGAATAATAAGAAAATATAATTTTAAGAGAAACATATTAAATCAAATATAAAAATCTAGTAAATAAATTTTTTCTGCTCTTTATAAGTATTAAAAAACGCACTTGTTTATAATTTTAATTTCAAAATTTAACTTTTGACAGTAAACCATAAAAATAATAATAAAACTAACAAAAATGACAGAAAATATTTTTGATGCCATCACTGTGTTAGAGCTGCATTTACTAAGATTAATATCTCCTTCGCGCTGAAAATTCATAAAAAACGTCCCTTGCAAAATTACAACTATCAATATTTTGAAAAATGGATTTTGTTTACAAAAAATCTCTTTTTTTTCCTACTAAGTTCAATAGAGTTGTAGTTCTCAATCTGTAATCCTTAAAACACTGGTGTTCCTTAAAAGCTACTACAAGTGTTATTATTGAAACTGTTACAAATGAAAGGCTAATACAATGTAAAGTAATTTTTTGAAGTTCATTGAAAAGTATTTCAAAAGAATTCTAGATCTCTGTTGAAGATGAGTACTCAGGTATAAAAAACGCATGAACTCCTTCCTGATTGAACATTTCTTTTTGAAATTTCCAATAAAAAAAGCATTTGCATTACTGAAAATTAATATGTGTGTATTAGACTCTGAATGTGAAAATAGAAAATATTTTTGTGTTTCGCTTGATTTGTTGAGGGTCGAACATGAGATATCCCTGTTCAAATACCAGTTTTCTCTGCAAAGTACGGAAGCCTTAAATTAAAAAAAAATGTACATTATTATGCTACATTTATCACATACAATGCTTAGGGCCATTTAAAAATAAATATAAAAATAATAATTACAATTTTGTAAAATATTTTTTTAAGAAATTGCTTAGCAATCTTATTATAAAAGCATTTTTTCAATTTTTTTTCGGTTATTTGAGTGAAAAAACCACATTGAAGTAAATTATTGCAGGTTATTTTATCTAAAAGTCTTGTAATCGGTATTAAAGATATCTCGAACTACATTTTTGTATAAATTCAGATATTTCGCTGCGTGGAAAAAATTATAATCATTTTGACCTGTAACGATAACAAAAGAAAGTTAAATTACAGGCGATATATAAAATAATTCGATCCAAAAAGTAAAAATTATGAAAAAAGTAGCCTTAGTTGCGCCATCTGTTAGCTATATTCAGAAATAAAAAAAAATAATCGTAGAATAGGTGTAAAATGAGAAGAATTTACTTTCAACAATGAAATTATTCTATTCGTGGTCGACAAGTGCTTCTAACCAAGAAGAGGCTAAATACACTGTTATTTTCCGCATTAAATCTTTCAAAGGAAGAAATTTCAAAAATAGTTGCTATTAAAAAAAAATGTGAAAACCTTGGAAAAATATTTTAGATAATGTATTCATCTCAATATTGCTGAGATCTTCAAAATCGCCACTCTCATGCATTGCTTTAATTTTAAGAATGCTTTACAACTATTCTATTTTTAAGTTACTTTTAGATAAATCTGTTCGTATCAGTCAATATATATATATATATCAGTGTTTTATTTTTTTCACACACACCTGAAAGTAACACTTCAATGCAAGCAGGACCAACCTCGTTTTCACAATGTGCCTGCAACATGATTTGGTTTTTCTCTTCAATAATGGAACTATTTTTGCGAGAAAATTGCTTTATATTTCCATTATTCCTTTGATTTCAAAAACGCTTTCCACCTTGCTTTAAAGTATTGTTGTATAGCAATTGTACCGTGCAAATAAATAAAAATACAGAATTTAATTTGTCCCAAATCAAAAAAAGATTGAAAACCAAGGCACTATAATAATAATTCTAGACTGTAAAACAGTATAAATACACAGTTAAGAGAAAATCTGGAAAAAATATCTACATTTGAAAGATTAACAAGTCAAATTTTTAAAACAGGAAAAGGTAATTTTTCATGTTTGACATGTATGAAATTTCATTTGTATATGTCATGGAACAAAATAAATAACACTTAATATATACTACTAAAGATTTTGTGAATTTTTCAATTTCATAAATAATACGCAGTTTTCATAAAGTTTTCGTAAAATTGCTTTTTATTGATAGAAGTATATAATTAAATTTATGTTGAAATGAATTATGTCTATTGTTCCAATGTGTAAAAAAAAAAGGGTTTAATTTTCTAACATAATAGGTCTCTTGTGAGTTCTAATAAAAATTATGTTAACTTTTATATTCCCTCTTATATTCAGCTGGATATTCATTTATATGTATACAATTTTAAGAGTATAAAAATCCTTTCCAAATTAATTTTAATGTATAGCATTTATTTCATAACAAAGTTTGAAAGGAATGCGAATCGAATATAATTTTGAAGTAATCTGAAGTGATAAAATTTATTTTGAATTCATGGCTTTTTTGTTTATCTTGTTTTACTGAGCGAACAATAACATAATATGAATTTTGAATTTCAACGAATGATGAATGTTTCAAGTAACAATAGACAATTTAATGAAAATCAAAAATGAAATACTGAAAATATGTTAAACTATAGTTTAATGTTCGTATTTCCCTTTTCTTAAACGTAATTTTGGTTTTTACTTGAAAAATAAAACGTATCAAATTATTTAACTTAATATCATGTTTTATTATGATGTAAAGCTAATACTTTAAGTGATTTGAAAATTGTTTCTTTTAGATTACGTTTCACATTTCTTATCTCCAATTCATTTTAATACATGTGAATGAATCATTTATATGCTATTTTCTTGTCAGATTTTTCCAATGTGTGAAAAATTGTGTCATTACATATGTCTTGTTGTGAGGTAATGTAACGAATTTGGAGGGAAATTTGTGTTCTGGAGTTAAATGACAAAGTCGATCAAATATCTTAAATTGCCTTTTTCAGCTGTTACTGGGAAAATGATTGCGTATTCTTACAGAAAGTTATGTCTTAAAGATTATCGGAGTCAGAGATAGGGGATACATTTGATAAATTTACCATAAATGGGGGAATCTTTAATTTTAATTTTAAAATATCCGACTACGCGTTTGGAACTGTAACTTTAAAAAATTAGTGTAAATGAATATTTTTTTTGATATTTAATGTTATATAAATTTGAATATAAATACAATTTTTTTCGAATATTATAACAATAGAAAATTATTTAAATGTGATTGTTTGACTAAAAAGGAAGGGAGAATGATATAATTTCAAAACATCATTCTTTTAAGAAATATTCTCTCTTTTATGAAATATTCTTTTATGAAACATTCTTTTACAATAATAATATTTTGCTTATGTATATAGCTACAGAGCCTAAATTAGGGTTTTTGGAAAATTCACATTATTTTTAGAGTTATTATCAATTGAAATAATAACTGGTGTTTTCTGTTAAAAGTTTATCTACTCTGAAATATTAAAATATGAATAAATCCACTACTATATATCAAAAATCCTAGTTCAAGCTCTGTAGAAAAGTCTTAGCTATTTGTAGGCAAAATACTATTGTTATAGAAGCACTTTTGATAAAAGGAGAATGTTTTGACTCGTGCGTCATTCTTTCTTCAATTTTTCAAACAATCGCTTTGAAGTAGTTTTCAAAATTCTTACTTTAGCTCACTCTGTCTTTCTCTCTCTGTATATATATATCTTTATCTTGTTCAAAATTTCAATCGTTAATAAAATATTTTCTATTCATCCAATCAAGTTCAAATGATTTTTTTAAACTTGTACTGAATGACACTTGATGTTACGGCAGTTTTTTTTCAAAAATTAATTCATTAATTAAATTAAAATTAAATTAATTAAATTAATTAACGGCTTTTGAAGCCAACTTAGATTAGTTTCCATTGTTGTAACAATGTAACTGTCAAAACAATGACAAAAGTTGGCGTCGAAAACTGGTTTTTCAGCCAAACTAGCCAAACCGGGCGTGCATTGTTACAACAATGCAGACAAATCATGCTCTTTTTTCAATTCCTACTATTAGTTCACTCTTTCCTTATATATATATGTCTTGTTCACATTTTCAGTCGAAAATAAAATACTTTTTATTAATTCATTCGAAGTAGCAATTGACTTAATTTTTTTATATTGCTTATTTTTTTTGTTATAATATTCTTAAAACAGTTTTATATGTATTTTCTAACTCAGGTGACACTAAATATTAAAAAATTATTCATTTATATGCTTTTCAAAATCACAATTTCAAACCTAGTCAGATATCTTAAATCATCAATATTGAAATACATTCTAATATTCTGGTTGTGGGAGTTTAAGAATAAAAAACAGCCAGTTAATAGTATCAAGTTGCGCTAGTGTTTTACTTTTGTTTATTAAAAATAACAGAGAAGTACAGAACTATATAATCCAAAATTGAAATGGAAACTTTTTTCCTTGTTATTATCCATTTTGCACTTCAGAAAAATACTTCATTTATCATAAAATTAAAAATTGTTACTGAAAAAGGAACTTCAGACTAGCTCAAGATGTCAGATTTTTATTTACAAACTAATAATACGTAGTCTAGTTTCTTTTATATTGAGTTATGTTTGTTATATAATGAGGAGGAATAGTTGATTTTATATAAGAAATATATTTTTGCAACTGAATTACTTTAATATATTTTGAAAAGTTGGTTCTTTACCTTTCAGTTACAGTCAATACAATTAGATCAAATATTTAAAAAATAATTAAAATAAATAATAAATAAATTATAATTAATGTATAATAAAAATTTAAAAAATATGTGTTCTTAAATTACTTTTTGACTGTACGTGCATTGTAATTATTTGAATAAGTTTAAACGAATCGAAATTAAATCGAATTAAAATTTTAGTGACAGTGAGTTCAAAATATAATTTTTGATTAGAATATAAAATTTTAGTTTTTGTTGCTTTTTTTTCAAAAAATAAGAAGTTTTGTTTTAAAATATTTCAGTACTTTGCATGACACTTATTAGTATCATAAAATTAGCAGTCGCTTTAATAATTCAATTACAAAAATACATCAAAGTTCAGCTTATAAATAATGAATTCCAGAAATTAATGAAAGAAATAAAAAGAAGGAAAAATTCTTTAATAATTTAATAAAATATTTGTAGCTTTTCACGCAAAATTTATATTTTATATTTCATTTTAATTTGATAGGTACAATTGAGAAAAAATTATACAAATTAATTTACAACTTCGACGGATCAAATTATTTCAGAACAAAGATAACACAAAATCATAAACTTTCCCTATATTGCACAACATTTATTAAAAACTATTGGTCTGATGTCAAGGCCCTTCATAAATTAAACTTCTGAATTATCAAATAAAATAATTATAGATACACGTCCGGGGAAAAATTATGTTTAGTTCTTTCATTATGCCTTCCATGAATTAAAGAAAATTGAAATTTTTATTTACTTAAATAATAATAAAACTTGAAATATTTTTGAAATTATTTATTAATAATATCAATAAAACCTAAAAATTAAAACTTGATTCGGATTCAACACATGCTTTTTTGCAGAATATACTAGTTCAGAAAAGAGATAAAAAATTTATACAAATAGAGTATTTAAATTAATTTTAATTTAAAATGATTGGTATAACGTCTGAAGACTTCATAGATGTATACCATATAGTATAAACTAGAATTGTCACAGAAAAAAAATAATTTAATAATTTATTATTTTCATGGTAAAAAAATGAAATTTTTATTTGTATTTAAACTATACTTTTTTATTCGAATACAATTTTCAGATAAGAAAAGCCTGCAAATTATTTACAAACGATATTTTTTATAAAGCTGTACTCAAAAATATTTTTTTTCTTCTAGAAATTTATTTCTAAAATGTCTGAAAGTCTTTTTATTAATATTGATTCTTAATAATCCATGGAAACATTCAAAATTATTCTAGAAATAATTATATTTAATAACATTTTTTTCGCTGCGTGAAAGAATATAACAGTAAAATTTTTTAGTTTCTTTCACTATTACATAGCTTTAGAAAGAGAATATTACAAATTTGCAGACGAAATCTTATCGTGCATTTCTGTTGAACATTTTATTCTTCATAAAAATCATAATTTTAATTTAGAAGGAAATTGTTCTTAAGTAAACTTCTTGAATTAACCATGGATATATGATTAAAATTTGATCAGAAAATCATACTTAATAATATATTTTATCTTGCGTGATTCAATGATAAAATGAAAAGTTTGATTGTATTCAGCAGTATTCTTAAATAAAAGGCATTGCATAAGAACCTGCGGACATTTTTTTGATCAATTATTCAGTGAAACATTTTGCTCTTCATAATAACTAATCATAACTTTTCGTGATCAAGTTATGCATTCATTTTCTAAAGGAATAAATTATGCATTAAAATTTTATTTAAGCTCATGTATTCCATATATTCAAATTACTTTGTGTTCCGCATAGGTAAAAAGCTCTATGTTTTTGATTAAATAATATAATCACTACTGGGAACAACATTGCTTTCAACGCAATCTGCCGTATGATAAACAACAGTTAATATTCCTGTTTGACAAACTTTGAGTCAAAATTATGATACCAAAGCATTTATTACTTTCTTATCTACGTATGTTGCAACTTGCGTGAGCTTGAGTCATAATCAAAATCTCTTGACATATTTCATCGTGATAAAAAATATGTTCCATTCAGTAAGTCCTCCATTACTCCTAATAGCACATACTAAGCTTTCGTTTTTGTGATTGGATTTCTTTGGGATATACAACACATTTTATGTTCAGGAAACCTAATTCTCAACATAAAATCTATCAACTATAATGTACCCTCTTGAGAAAAAGGAGTTTTTTCTTGTTTTGCACATAACAAAAAGTTAGATTGTTTCGTTTTTTTTCTTTCTACGCTTATCGATTTTTTCCCTTTGAACAGTTCGAATCTAAAATTCTGAAAAGCAATGATTACAAGGCTCTTTTATCTAAACTATTGTAAGAAATGTTTTTGGATTTTAATAAGGATTTTTTAAGGAATGTTTGGATTTGGTAAATTTATACCATTTTGACGTAAATAACTTGTATTTTATGGGGAAATTTGTATTTAAAAACGAACCAATCCAAATTTTATTATTTTGACACAGGTTTAAAAAATTATTTTAACTCTTTCAATATATGAAGTTACATATAACAGCAGTGGCAAAAATATTATATCTATTCATCTTTACTTTTCATTTTCTGAATATTTTACTTCTTACTGCTGGATGAAAATTAAAGGTAAATTTTCATTAATTTACGATAATTATGGTCAGAAATAACATGGATTAAAAAGTGTTCATGTTTAATAGTTAATAATTTTTATTCAATCTTGAATGTTTTGATTTTTATCACTCAGTAGAGAGAGATAACATTTTTCTAGTTGTGCCTAAATATCTGTCTTAAAAATTCTTCTGAATCATTCATAGATAATTGTTATTTATAAAAAAGTAAGAACTTATAAAATACTCTAATGAAAAGGCCATGCTCAATCACTGCTTCTCTTGATAACTAATTCTATTTTTTTTTTGTAATGAGATAAGAATAAAATAAATATCAGTTTTTCCTCTATATCATTCTTACCTTCCTTTTTAAATACCGATTCTATTTTTTATACATCTAAAAGCTTTACTTTCTTATCTGTAATAATAGAGAATGATACAGATAAATAATTATTTATAATAATATTAAACGAACATACGAGTAATATAAACTAATAATTAATAATATTTTCTTTAGTATATGTTTTTGCTTGCATAATTTCCTTCCACGATTCCATTAAAAAGTGAACACATACATGCACACATGATAAAATTGCAAATGATTTCCTTATTATTTAGTCTGATTATATTTAATCCAACAGTAAATATAATTGAAAAGATTATGAATTTATAATTAATAGGGAAATTTTATACAACGCAATATTAAAAAAACTAAGAGTTATTCAATTTTAAATACTTTTAATCATGAATAATTTATGAAAATATATAAATTTATACAAGAAAAGATTTAAATATATTTATATTTGCTTATAACTAAATTGGTTAAAAACATGGTCATTTGTATTAAAACAAAGCGGAACAAAAATTCTTTTTAAATTTGCATTCAATTTTATCCCTAAGAATTTCTAGTAACTTTTTATATTTCTTATGTATTAAATTTTTTTTCTAAGTTATTCTAAAAAATTGAACTCTACCCTTAAAACAATAAAAGATCCTCAACTGAATACTGAGAAAAAAATTTTGAAAAAAATTCATTTCGAGAGAGAGAGTAGGAATTTTGAGAGAGAAGAGTAGGAAAACTATTCATGATGCTTAATAAGAAAGATTTCATAAACTTTTTTTGCGTAATTAAAAGTATTTTCTAACTGCATACACATTCCACGCCTCAGAGTTGAGAATGTTTTTCTAAACCAGTTTCATAGACTGTAGATTTTTTTCTTGCATTTTAATAAAGGGGCATATCATAAAAAGAGCTGGAAAAATTTGCAATAAAAAATATGCTTGGCAACAGCCATCTACAAAAAAATGGTGTTTTTTTTAGATTAGGGGGCATAATAACTATTTTTAAAGTTGTAAATTTCTTAAGAACTGCCGCAATTATGTCGATTAAAGTGAAGTGATATTAAATTGTTTTGGAAAGTTTTATAAATTTTGTTTCCTTTTTAAGTTTTATAGCATTGTTCTCAGTATTTTTGTTCAATATAATAAATTTTTGAATGAAAACATATATTTAGTTTATTAAAGACTAGGAAATTTATTGCACGAACTCTGAATAGGAAATTCTAAAAGAAATATGTATAGCCACATTAAATTCGTTTGATTACTGATTAAAATATCATCATAAAACTATTTGATAAAATAACTCATATTTAGAAAGAGATTTTTTTTTTTTGATAAATTCTTTTGATTAAAAATTTAATGCATTTATATATAATAATTATCAATTCCAAAATGAAAGCAATTTTAATTTAAAACTATTTTGAAAATACTGTTTTAAAGTCTAAAGTAAATAAAAAGAATTTTTTAAATTCCTATATGTAAATTTGTATATTCGGTATATTTGTATATTATGAGCTAAGTTTAATCATGTTTTTAACATCGAAAAGAATTTAAAATTCAGAAAATTTAATTTTCAATCAAGCTTTAAAAAATGATTGAGTTTAAAGATAATTTTATTTTCAAACTACATGTCCCCGGTTGTTCTTTCTTAATTTGTTCTACTAGCAATATTATTAGTTAAATAATTAATTCTTTTTTATTCACATATGAATACGAGCAAAGATAATTTATAAAGCAAAAATTCATCATAATACCAATGTAATTGAAAACTGTTTAATAAATAAATTAAAATTAACAATGTAGGTAGATACAGATTTATGATTCTTTCTTCAGAAATGATAATTGTAGTAAATTACGAATTCGAAAACCCTTAAAATTTCTTACACTCATTAAAAACCCCTAAATTCATAGGACTGTGAAACTATGCATGAATTATCTTATTATAAGAAGAAAAAAATTAAATTCTAATGTTTAATCTTTGAAAAGATTAGATAAATGAGTAAATTTAGTTTTTTCTACACTTTTATCAATACTTCATTAGGCATCTGTTTTAAATTTTTAAAAATATTTTGACTTATAGCATTGAAACTTTCAAAACTTTAGTCAGTTCTTATTATTAAGTCTTTTAAGGATTTAAATGATTTATTGGGAATTTTAGGAGCGAAGTAGAAAATATAGTAAATAAAAATAGAGAACGAAAATGAAGATGAATACCTACATGTGTAATAGTATATTATATTTGACTTAACAATGAAATTAAATTAATACCTGTAAATTTGTTGTATGTAAAAGACGTATTTGTAATGGTCAGAAAAGTGTAAAACTTTTCCACTCTTTATTGTCAAATAATCAAAGTTAATAAAGATGAACGGTTAGCTATAATTTTAACTGAATGATTGTAGAATTCTTTCTAAAATGTTGACTAGTTATTCATGTAATGAATTCTTTTTGTCAGCTGATTTGTTTTGCTATTCGTTCTACAAAAGTGAATATCTTACATAGAGAACTTATCTATTCAAAAATAACGTAGATAACCTATCTATTCAAAAATAAAAGTCAATTAACTTTAAGAATTATATATATTTTTAACTCATCTTGTATTTTTACAAATAAACCTATTTTTCAGCAACAATCAAAACAACAAAAGGTATATCTGAATACAGAAATATATATCGAATTTTCAGATATTACAATTAATTATTAACTTGAAATTTTCGAAAATTTTCCGCTACAGAACAAAGAATTTGCAAGAAAATAATTTTTCATTAAGGCCTTTTGAAGAACTGCCAAATACATAAATGTTTATGAATGAAATATGTTGTTGTGACGTTGTGTGATTGTTCATTAATTGACCGACAGGCATTTGAATCTAAAAATAAAAATTTGTTATTGTATCAAAAGTAGCCATCTAAATATAGTTTAGTAAATTGCTTCTCAAATTATTCGTGACTCAATTTTCAATCATAATTTTCATCGCCACCCCCTCCGTACAATAACAATGTACTGAATTCAATAGTACTGCACTTTGACGCTACATCTGCAATACGACTTTAACACTGGCGTATATAAACGTCTCACTGAACCAAAGCGTTAATTGCCCCGGACGTATATATACGTCTTTCCGAAATACGATCCTCTATGTGCACTGCTATCCATAAAGTTATTCCGAAGGCTTTGGAATACAATAAAAAGACATGGACCGTGTTTGCGAAGGATTTACTCATTTCAGAGAAAGTTTTAATAATTTATTCCTTTTCAACCTTCCCCCCCATACATCACATACGCGCGCCTGCGTGGAAAATGGTGGCATTATGGAGCAAATCCCGTAACTTTTAATCGGCATCTAAGGGATTAATTATAAACCGTACAAATTATCAATGTAAGTGCTGATTTTTGTAAAAATTTTATATATGGCAAGCCCATGGGATCACTGGTAATTATTAAACTTGTTTTTAACTTAGTATTGTTAAATTAATTATATAAAATACATTGTACAGTACTGTTGCAATTATAAGTGTCTTATATCAGTGTAAATGTTTATTCTATTTTTTAGTATGTCAGAATGTATTTTGTTTGTTTACTTTTAGCAAATTAATAATTTTTAAAATAATCTTCTGTTTTCGACTTTTCAATATGCTCGCCCCCCCCCCCGTAGATTTATCATACCCTTCTAGGTGTGGTGCGCTCCCCAGCTAGAGAAACGCTGGTTTAGTAAGTATATTTTAGTATTATTGTCGCTATTTCAAGAATAAGTGCAACACATTGTACTAATGTGTAAATGTATATGCAAACTTATGCAGGAGTTTAATACGCGTACAGTATCCGACTTATAAAATGTAACACCATAGAAGGGATAGAAATTAATGAAAATTTATGTACAGAGACAGAGAATTCATATTTAAATACAGGGTTTTATTTGCAAGAACGTAATTTAAATATAGAGATGGCAATGCAGAGGGATTAGTGGGAAGTAAGATAGTAGTTGTCAATGACAGTATTCATAAAGGACGGATTGTGAGCAAGCCACTTTCCGTCAAGCGTCGTGAAATTGTTCTCTCATATATTGGATTATGAATGTCTAGAGTAGTTGGTAGTGAGTCTACTACTGTATCTTTTAGGAATGATTCTATCCATACGTTTATTGTATATTTAGTTGGACCTAATCTTTCACGACGATTCACATTTCATTTTTCGACTCATCTAGCTCAAATTATATGCTCAATGAAAGCATCTACGGGCATTAAAACAGCGATACTACGGATTGACAGCCAGCTGTTTGTATGCTTACAATTTGACTCCACGTAAAACCATCCGCTTGCTAGAAATGGGAACAGTGTCGTCATCCAGATGTATTATAGCATCACACATCTCTTCTAGGTCCTAGAGCTTCCCGAAATTCTAAATTCCGTAGACAACAAAGATATGCTGGTTCGTTTTAGGTAACCAGATTCCTCTGGTTAGGTGGATAGTTTCCTTCAAATTTATCCTATTTTATGACCTTGCGATCAATTTGTGTTTCAGATCTGCTGAAGTAGATAAGCTACGTACTTACCGAAATTTGAATAATTAAATGGCTGGATTTATATGGTATCGAATTTTCTATGCATGGCAGTTTAATTAAAACTTAAATTAAACACGTACTCGAGTGTATTTCTTTTTAATAAAAATATTCTTATTCCTGAGAATGTTTAAATCATTATACTTCAAAATGTAAATTTAAAAAAGTACCTTCATCAGTATCCTTAAAATTCTTTCACTTTCTGTTGATGTGCAACTTATAAAACATAAAATATTTTTTAAACTTATATATAACTAATTATTAAACCAAGAATCTTGAATTTTCGTTAATTTTCAGCAATTAATTTGGTGTATTTGCAATTGAACAAAAGGCAAAGCAATTGTATAATGCTATAATGTAGCAACTATAATGTAATTGCAGGATTAATATTGGTTCAAATAAGATTAGTCTAATAAGAAATGTCCATTCAAATACTATTGAATTAACATAGAGAATCAAACAATCATATTTATACCACATAGCTAATAAAGAAAACTTATAGTTAATGTTTGAAATTTGTCTCAAACAATTGTGCTATTCACATTTGTAGTTAACTTAAAAAATATCTTCAGAATAAGTATTAGATTCAGCACTGGTCAGCAAAATGTAAACCACTCATAATTAAATGCATTTATGCATTTAAATAACCAAAAGGAAAATTTGCAAGAGAGGGTACAATAAACTTCCTTTTGAATAAATTCAAAATCCAGACGTAATAACATGTAAATATATCTTTCTATATAAGTAAGCATTTTTCTTCTTCTGTTAATATTCATCATATAACAATCCGAATTTTCAACACTTATTGAAGTGAAAACAAGTGGGAATTTAAAATAATCTCTAAAGTTTTATAATATAGAGTTTCTATAAATCGCTTAAATGAAATTTAAAAGAGAGATGCAAATAAAACTTAACACTAATACAGTAAAGAAGTTTTTGATGATCCTGGAATTCGTTGAAACAATAAAGCAACCTAATGCATCAGTTCTTGTGGGGTTATTTTATGAGAGAGAGGTTTGAGATAATAGCTACATAAGAATTTTGATGAATTGCTCTTTAATGTCCATCTCCACAATTAAAAAAAATCAGTAATGATTCCCTCAATTCACACTTCATTTCCGATTTATTTCCGCTGCACAGCAGAAATGAAAAAGGAAAAATAAATAATTCAACTTTAGTAGCCAATTATGATACACACGAAAAATCAACTTAATTAAATTAAAAGGAAACAGATAATTTACTTCACAGCATTCTTTACAAAATTAATGAGGCAACACTATGTCGATTAAAGAGTGTTTTCCACGATAAAAATAAATGCATTGCTACTTAAATGTGACCTTAAAAATTTTATGAAATGAATAAATAAATAAATTTAAAACATGATATGAAAAAAGAAAGGAAAGACTGAATTATTAAAAATGACAAAGTAAAAAAGAATGCAATCAGTTTTAACACATTATTATTAAAAGTGTAAAAAATGTAATCAGTTTCAACACGTTTTAAATACTATTGGCAATTTAAATGTTATTCATTTTTTAACTCTTTTAGGATAATTAAAATACTGTATCATTAAGTGTAAAATGGAAATGGAAATAAAATTATCATTTTAATAAATATTGGCTTTGAATGTTTAACATTTCATTGAAGATTTTGTTCTTTTTTTATGTAATATATACACATATGTGTATAAAGCATATATATTATACATTTTTAAGCATTATATGTATTTAATTATGAAAGGAAACTTAATAAGAGTAAATAATTTGCATGCTTTTGCTATTTATCGTTTTAGAATAATGTTGTTTAAATGAATTAGATGGAAATAAATCCTTTTTTACTGCATGTGTTACAGTTAAAGTGTATAATTCAGTTTTTTCGTAGAATTACTAGGTATTTCATGAAATAACTAGACAAGTCAGTTAAAGTATATAACAGATGAAAACACTCATGCTTTACCTAGTTATTCAATAAAATACCTAGTTATTCTATGAAACAACTAATGATAAACCGTTAAAGTAAAAAATGAATAATTTCAAAGTTGTTTTATAAATTAATTGATCATAAATAGCTAAGACCTCTCGGGAAAATACATTGTATCCCTATTGCGCGGATGTGTAGTTGATAAATAATGAAAAGCAGTTGATATAATTTATTATTGCTCATATTGCTAACATTAGTTAGACAGAAAAAAAAAGAATCTTTTTTGCATGTGCTATTGTCCCAATTAACTTTTCTACTCTTTGAAATTCAAGGATATCGTAATGCTGGAGTAACTAATAGTCACGCGGAACTTTTTTCTATCCCATTTTAGCCCTTTTTGCTTCTGTTATCAAAGTTAATAATTTTTCACGAGTAAGTGCAGTACTGATTTTCTTTGCCCCACGTTTATTTAAAAAAGATTAAAATCTCTCTCTTGCATTAAATCTTTCTTATTTACAGGTTGGTCTCCCATTTCTGCAGAAGTCATTGCGTGAAAAAAGGTTGCAAAAATATTTGTTGATACGCCAAAAAGTAAAACTTAAACATAAATGCACCGTCTAAATTGTACGCTTAAAAGCAACAGAATGAAGGGTATATACACACACATCATTGCAAAGTAGCAATTAGAAGTTCAAAACTGATTAAAAGCAGATAGAATCGGTTCAAAGAACTTTTGAGTGACGTATTTTATACTTTAACGATGAAGTTGTAGTTATTATGTAAAATACCTAGTTAAATCGTAGAATTAAATAATTTTATATACTTTAGTTATTTCATAAAATACCTAGTTATTCTATGAAATAACGGATTTCACACGTTAACGGTAACATATACAAAAAGACAATATCGCTGCCCTTATTTAGCTCTTATTATTCTAAAATTGAAAAGAAACATTTTCCGTTTGGTAAACGGGGGATTTTCATATCTATCCTTTGTTATTATTGAGGAAAATATATCATTAAATAGAAAATTATTTTTAACTACAAAAGAGGTAAAAAAGTAATTTAAACTGATATTCGTTACAAAATGACAGCTATTACTAAATTTTAACTAAAGATTCCTCAAAAAATATTTCAATACTGACATCTTCCAATCCTAATCTTTATTACTTCCTTTCTCTGGAGATAAAACTGACATGAAAAACATCAAAAGCGATCTTGAAAAGAAAAGAGACGTTCTTTCTTTGTATCAATTTCAGGGGTGAAGAATTAAATCAAAACCCATCTCTCTTTCCAACCCTGATGTACCACGTCTCATGTTTCCATGGTGACTTAAAAAGAACATACACGAAGCATTCCATTTGAAATTCCTAAATGTTTGCTCATGTTGAATAAATTTACATTGAAGTTCCTCAGCATAAATATTGGAAATACAGGGCTTTGTTTGCGAAGGAATATTTTTAATGCTCCTTCCCACATTAAATATTTTAAGGATTCCACAGAGGTTGAATCATTGTGCCGATTCCTTTTTGAATAAGTTTTTTTTAGATATTTTTTTATATTTCTTCTTTATAGAGAAGCACCATGAATTTTTTTTATTGAAGATAGTAATAATAAGAAGAAAAAATAAAGGCCATGTTTTTTTTTCCAAATTTTAATACCGATATGAACAAAGCTGTTGTTTAAATATTTTCGAGAAATATTTTAAGAAAACTCCCTGAAGCATTACTTGCCATATTTATGTGAAAATACTTTATCAAACTCATGTATTATTTCATTACTTTTTTAGCAAATATTTTTCTCAAAACCACTACAAAAAATTCATTGAATATTAATAAAATAAACGGAACGTTTGAAGTATAAAAACTACACAGTTTTTTTTAAAAAAAAGATAAAAAAAATGTATAGAATCTTTTATTTAAAACCTTTTAATATTTATTGCAGTTCATATTTTCAGTTCAGATACAGAAAGAATTTTATTTTTGCGCATTGCTTCTGACATTTTAAAAATATCACACATAGTTTGTCTTCTGGAAACCTCAGGTTAAAGAGAAAAAAAAAGGTACATAATATTTAGTTAAATTTTGAAAGAGCAATTATGAATAATCGAGCTTTTTTTTCTTACATACGTACTATATAGTCTATACAAATAAATTTAAGTGAAATAATTTTTATTGATTCATTGACGTTCTAAATTTCTTAATGAAATACTTATAGTGGTACCTATTCCTCGTGTTAGTTGAGATGGAGATTTGTCTGATCGTGGAAGTTCCTAGGGGGATCCGAACGCAGTAGAGATTGAGGAGCCATTAAATTAGACACGAAAGGAGATAACAGTTACATATTCACAATAATTCATTTTTATTAATTTAAGCGTTAGAACTAAGTACGCGATTTGCAGAAAAGATAAAGTAAATAATAAGAAATGACGGTATGAAAATGGGATGTAATTTCGCCAAAGAGAAATCCTCTGGTATCTCTAATAGCTAAGCCACTGTAATTCCGGAACTCACTAGTGTGGCTATATTGTCCTCAAAGTATAACAACTCTCTTATATCTCACTGACTATTTACTGGCTATTAAGTTGTGACGTGCACTTACTTGATTGGAGGAGTTGTTCTAGCTCAAAGTGCCAATTTGGCAGGACGGAATAAAACCCGGGTAAGAGAGAATAAACCTCTGGATAGACCATTGTTTCATCATAATTACAGAATTATCTTTAAAAAGTGAATATAAATTTACAATTTAGAAAAAATATGTATAAATAACTACTTATAAATAATTAACCATCGAACGAGTAAAGAAGAATATTTAATAAGAATATTTTTGACTTCACCTTTGACTGTAATTCGAAAACAAGAAATGTCCATCCCTTCTAAAGAAGAAACGAAAATCTTTGTGTGAAGAAAATAATCTCCTTTTTATGATGCTTGAGTGTAGCTTTTAAAGAATTTAATACATTATATTTGCACTTTGAAATGGTAATATGCACTTAGAAATATGCGTAGGGCAAACATTCTTGTTCTCCTCGTATTTGCTCTGAGGCTTCTTTTCTTGAACTTCTTCTTATTACAGGTTCAAGAAATACAATAGTTCGTAGGTTTTTAGTGCCCCTCATCGTTTCGAAGTTGAATTATTTTTTACGAGTTCAAAGATGCCTTTGATAAGGGTCCTGATGAATTTGAAAGTCCGTTGATAATAACATATTTTCAACACAAAGACTTAGTTTCTCTTTTTTTGAAACTTTTCTCTCTCATGTCCATTTGCTCACTACAAAAAGCTCGTATATTTCTTAAATTATACAATACTTGAGATACAGAGAAAAATTCATTTCTTGAAAGCAAATAATAGTGTTACTGTCAAAGGCTTAAATTATTCCATATATTCCATAAAGAGGGAGTATAGGTTTAGATTTAATAACCCTGGCACAATGTATGAAATAATTTGTATTAATATCTGTTAAATTATTTATGAATTCACGAATCAAACATTTTTGTACGCAACTAGTACGAAAGGGTGTTTGAAAGAGAGCTTATAGCTTTTCTTTCCGAAACGAAAATCTTTTCAGCAAATATTTTTGCGAAATGCCTTAAGACTTTTTAGTGCTTTTTAAAAATCTCATTTATTTTTAAAATTCCCCAAGAAAGGTACTGAGATTTGTAAATTTTATCATTATTCTCTCTCCTTTTGCTAAAAATAACTGTATATAATCAATGAAATTTGCAAATAAAATTGTGAGTAAAAATTATAAAAATAGCTACAAAGAAAATTACTTTTGATTATTTAGGGATTTTATTTTTACAATTGTGTATAAAGTAATATTTCGAGTTAAGTTAAAGGTTCTTATCTGTCTTTGTTTCTTCTTTAAGTATTATATCATAATATTCTCTCACATTTTCTTTTCCGAGAGTCCATATTGCCACTGAATTTTGTTTTCGCCAATGTAGTAAAAACGTAAATAAACTATGTTCCTGTTATTTGGTATAAAACGAATTCTTAAGATACAATAGAAGAAAAGCATTAATGTTTATAATCCTAGAGATTGATTGCAATTTATTCTTTAGTACATATAACACTATACTTTATTGTAGCTGATGCTGATTATATCCAGAATATATCGAGTATGGATTAAGAATAATTTTCTAATTCACGGATTAACTTAGCTGCAGCATGAGTTTGTTCTTAGAGCTTCTCTAACTTTATTATTATAATTTTTATTCTGTAATATTTTCTTGGATGGTGTCGAGAAATTAAATACTTTTTAGAAGATCGAATGCTGTTATTTTTCAGTGAGAATATAATCGATCGTTTATTTAAATTTAAGCACAAGGTCTAAAAAATAAATGGTAGTATAATTTTATTTTAAAATATTATCATTTTTACTTTTATCTGACTGCTTTATATAAGCAATATCGAACTCATTTGGGAAACATCACAACTCTTTTAAACTATGCGCTATGAAAATTGGCAGAAACAAAATGAATGATCATTTTCTTACATATGCATCGCTCTCTCTTTGTATATATTTTTTATTTGACTAGTTATACTTAGGTTTATAACTATTTGTGTATATTATTTTGGATTATATATATGCATGTGTGTGTGTGTGTCGTTCTTATCCTCATAAATGATTATGTAACAAATAGTTTACTAAATTATTCAAAATTAAATTTAAAAAAGCGCTTACAAATATAGTTTACTGTGTTTGGAAAAAATTTTGTGAAATTTTACTTTTATTTGTAAACTGGTTTTTAAATTTGTTATTTTCCCCCCTTATATTTTTTCAACACTTTGTTTTTAAAATGGAACGTGAAATATATAACCTGAAATTCTCGTTCATGAGCGTATAATGAAATATTTCGTATATATACGATTAAATATTTTTTTATAATTAAAATAAGAAAGTATTTTTTTGTCTTTGAATTAATGTAGTTGATTAAATGTTTAAAAAATGGTCTATGTTTCTAAAATTTTTGTATTTTTTTCTGAGGAAATATTTATTGGAGTGTGAGAGAGGTCAAACACTCTTTTACTAATTTAAATAGTTTCCAAGTGGACCGAAAATCAGACATTTGAGTTAAATGAAATAATAATCAAATAGTATTTTTATTTCATTAAATAATTTGTACGATTTCAACTTGAATGGTGTCACAAAGGTGAAACAGTTAAAATAAATGCAAAAAATTCTCTTAAGTTCGTGTTTTGTTTCATTTCTACAAAAAAGAAGAAAATTTATTATTTGTAGAAAAGTATAAAATAAGTGATACTAAGTGTTATATATCATAAAAAGCATTAAATCTGTCGGCTTTTTTTTAAAAAAAGAAAATTAATTAAATGTTTATTTTATGAAATTTTATTTGAATATATTCATATTGCTCAGATCAAAAATATATAACCAAAGCATGCACGAATGTGTATGAGCATGAAGAATATTTAATAAGATTTTGTCTTGATGAAAATTGATTTTTTAGTCGTAGACGAGATGTCTAGAAGTCTGCAAAAATTCTGAATCTTTCAAAGTTGCAAAATTATAATTTTGTTCATCATTGTAAGACAAAACGAACGAGCTAAAAGGAAATTTATCTGCAGAAATATATAAAGATTATTAATAACTGGAAATGTAAATTCACTTATTTAAATTTTCATCTTCTGTTAATAAAAGCTGGAAGCAAAGAAACGTGGAAAACTTTTATCAGAATTAAAATTAATGATTTTAATTAAAAGACTTATGAAAACTGTCATTCCCATATGTTTTAAACTTCCATTTTCGATTTTCACACCGAAAAGTAAGAAAGCCGTATGAAGATAGACGAACAAAGAAATTAAGAGACGAACATATGTTCAAATGATAAGATGCAATACCAGCATATACACATTCTCCAGTGAACAAAATTGTACAAAAACATTTTATAAGTCATATATTTTGTTACTATCTTTGTAAAAGTTTCATCATATGGTCACCTTTCTTTTTTACCTGTGTAGTTACCATGTAGGAGGTGTATGTGATTTTATGAAGTAGTTACAAAATATTTTACCTCGTATTTTGTAAATAAATTCAGTTTATTAGATTTTTTAAGAGTATTTCAGTTAAATTATTGTATACGTTAAAAGAATAGTAAATTCCTAGTTTGTTTAGTAAATCGAATTTACAGATGCATGTGATTTTATGATATAGTGATTAAATATCTTAAATTGTAATTTTTAGATAAATTTAGTTTATTGATCGTTTTTGCTAATTGAGTGAGTGTTTAATATCACTTAAAGTAACCCGAGAGCTATTGGAAACCAACCTCGTAAATCTGAATCGATATCAAGTGATTAGGAGACATCTGTGTTAACACCCCTCTCTCCTAAATTCTACGTGAGGACCTTGAGCCATGACAGATTTAATATGCATCATACCCGCCCCACGGAGGGTCTTCAGTGGCATCAGAACTCAAACCCGTTCCCAGACAATTTCGACCATGACCATTAAGCTACTGCGGCCTCTGAATTTAACCCTAGAGCGGTCACGTGGGTAACATAGTCACCCCAGGCTCACAAAATCTTTAATTATGGACAAACTGTTTACTAGTTACCAATGAACTTGTCAATATCCTTTTATATGATATTCTTCATGGGAACAAAAGTGTATTTGTCACATACTCCCTCGTTTTTGGGAATGCCAAAACTTTTTTACAGTTTTAAGGTATTTGGGATGACTGAGTTCCCCGCACCATCACTTTTGTCCGAAAATATTTTCTATGAACAGGCTACCCCCCCCCCCCCCCGTGAACGACTTAGAGGTTTTGATAGCTATGTTGTGTGACTTATAATGGTTCATAAATGTAAATGAACAGAAAATAAAAAAAGAAATGGGCACCTGCAGTCTCTATATTAGATGAAGTCGAAACTGAACAACAAAGGAAGAACTTGATGAAATAATGGATAGTAATCATAATAGCGAAAGTAAAATTCAGAAAAACGGTGAACATGAAATGTTTGAGTTGAAAGAAAAAATTTCAAATGCTACCTAAAATACTCCATTAAGAAAGATACGAAGTCAAAAGTGTACCACAAGACACAAGGTACCCTGTCAAAAGGAAGCAAGTGAGAAGTTTAACGTGCTATTTGTCAATCATCAAAGGACAATAAAACTACAAATGAACAAAATATGAGAGTTTTGCCTGCAAATATCATTCCTGTAATGTTAGTGGAAAGTGACTGTGACTTGTCTGACTTTGAAATATTTAAACATACTTGAAACATTTTACTTCAGTTTAAATACATTTTTTCTCAAATTATCAAACAAAAGTTGAAAAGTTCTTACGAGTAGGTAAATATTCTTTCTCTTAGTTAAATTATTCACTGGAATTACCATTTTTATCGTGTACAATAAAAATATTTATAAAAAAAGGATTGGGGTGACTCCGTCACCCCACGTGTTAACGTTGGTATCGAGTGAGCACCTTCTCTCGGATTAAATAAATATACTCGTTAAGATATTTCTTACTTAATTTATTATTTATAAATGCAAACTGATTATATAAAATTTTCTTTTTTTTGGAGTGGGAGGGGATAGGTGCCACAAATTAAATAGTATATAAGTCTGTCTGTATTTCAAAATTTTAGTAAATACTCGTAATTCAATTTATCCATAAGGGGTCTCACGGGTGTTAACTTTCTCTAGAGGGCTGTAAATATAAACAATATTCAAAGATATATAACTCTTTGAAATAAAAATTAAATAATTCTAATCTTTTACACATTATTTATAAAGGAATAAGGCTTCAGAAAAGTGTGAAATGCTTAAAATATAATCATAATTTTAAAAATTATAACCATATGAAAATAAAAAATATTTCTATAAGAAATATTAAGTCTTAGTTGTGCACATGCTATTTTCTAAAGTAATAGCTTTAATTACTAGCAATAAGTTGATTTATAAAGCTAAATGTATCATTATTACACTGTAGTATTTTTAAGTAAATAAATAAAAATAAATTATATTTTTTAAAAAATTTAATTTTTTTTAAAAATTTCAATATTTTTTAAGTATTTTGAAATGCAAAAGATATATTATTCTTAAATTAGTAGGATTTAAAGAGTATGATACATTTTATAATTCTACAAAGTTTTATAGATCAAAGGCTACTATTTTAGAAAATAGCATGCGCAACGCAAAAACTACTTAATATTTATTAGAAAATTATTTCTTATATGCTTATAATTTTTAAAATCATGACTATATTTCAAACATTTTATACTTATTTGAAATCATATTCCTTATAGTAAATAATGTGTAAGAGATTCGGATTATTTAATTTAAATTTAAAAGTAGTATACCTGGTTGAAAATTGTTTATATTTTTCACCCGTCGAGACACCCCCGAGATTCCATAAGCCATTTTTGATCTAAATGGTTTTTTCTCAGAATTCGGTTTCGATTTCATTACGTTGTAAAACCTACTATAACGATACCAGACTCATATATTTAAAAAATATATATTCATATTTTAAGAACATGTTACGTAAAAAAACTAATAAAAATGAGAAAGGATCATTAACTGAAAGCACATTCACACAGACTTTAAAAAAGTCAAAATTGTATATTTATCTCACTTAACGCTTTCAAAAACAGGGTTTAAAAAAAATTCTACCGCCCTTATCCTTTCACTGATCCCCGCCTTCCGACAGTTGAAGAATTCATTACAATTTTCGCAGGCGGGCGGTTCCAATCGTAATTGACTTTGCATGTTAACCGAGTAATAAAATAGTTCTCCCGCTGTTCATCGATTCATACGCCACTAACACATGAAATGTGTGTGAAAAGAATACAGAATCCTGGCTAGAGGATAAAAACAACATATATACATTGACGGTAGTCTTTTCCCCTTAATATGATGCTTGCTGTTTTCAGAGAATGTGAGAAAAAAGGATTTGCTTTTTGCCTGAATAATTGATGATATAAAACTTCTTAAGCTTATGATTTATACATCAGAATGTTATTAAAAACACAATCTCTAAAATTAAGTGTCACGCAAACCGAATTATGGAGGATATTGTTTCGGAGTAAATTACAGGGGCTTTTATTTTATTTTGGCACTTAAATGATGCATAAAAATGGATGAAAAAGGGTTGTAATATTTAAGATATCATTTTATTAAATTTATACAAAAAATGGTTTGCATAAAATGTGAACAAAGGATTATAGTGCAAGAAAATGGAAAACTTAGCGTGGGTTTTTAAAACCCTTTCTAGGTTCAAATTACCCCAAATTTGTGTGTCATAAAAGGTTATTTTTGATGTTTGTCTTTTATAAGAAAGGTGTTGTTGAGCAATATAGCGTCATCATACACAGATTTTTTCTAAAAAATTAAAGACGAAAAAAAAAACATTTAAAAATAAGATAGTTTACTTGTTAAGTTGGCATTCCTTATATCAAATGCATTAGATTTTTTAAAGTATCCGAACACGTTCGGAGTATTTTTTAACAAAATAGCATACTAAAACATTATAAATGTCCTTTTAGGACTCAATACCAATAAATATTACTATTTAACTATCAAAATTTAAAATAAATTACCTGAATTTTACAAAAATCACAATTATAAGTGAAAGTTTAGCAATATTTTTGAAAAACTTCAAAGCAGTTAAAGAAAAAAGTAATAAACATATATTAGTAAAAGTATTACTAAAACAAATTAGATGTATTTATCTAGAAAATGTACTAAAATTTTAATTTTTTATTAAAATTTGAAAATTTTAGAGCTGATTGAGTAAACATTATAAGAAATGCTACATTTTTTATGAGACTATTATTTAAATAACAAGCCGTAACTCAAAAAGTATTCATACAATAAGAAATATTTTGGTACATTATTTAGAAAATAACATAAAAATCAGGTTAAAAAAGTTTTATAGAAATACATTCGTAATATTTTGAGTTATCAGGCTCGCTATGATAGATTTTGAGCAATTTATATAAATGCCCACTTCTGGTAGATCAAAACCCCACTTCCGGTTTTCTAAATTTATAAAATTGATTGTAACTTGGCCTCTAGGTAGTGTAGAAACAAAATAAAGTATGTTTCGTAAAGTCAAAAGATAGCTCTATTCAATAAAATGAAAAACAAAAATATCTGTCTTGACTGAATTTGGTCATTTTCAACGTGTTCAGATACCTTAAGTATGCATGTTAAGCTTGAATGTAATACAAGGAAAAACTAGTTTCACATTGCTAAAAATGCGCATTATTTTAATCTTAAATACTTACACCATTTCTTCGTTTTGATTTTAATTATCAAAACTGAATCATGTAAGTCATTGGCAAAAGCAAGTTTTTGCACGAATGAGAAATCACTATCTAGACAAAAAAAATTCTAGTTTCTTTTCCTTTTACTGCCCCGCTTTGAAGAGAAAAAACTACACTTCTTTTCTGTTAGAAGCTTACATTGTGAGATGAGTCTTACAGAAAGATGTGATGAAGAATGTTGAAACGGTGATCGTACTGTTTTAGAGAAAGGTTGAACTGTGTCTTGTGTTTTTCAATTATTTGCTCCTAATTATTCCTGCTTCTTATTTGTATTTATTTCACCTACCATAGTTCAATATTGCATATGACTCATGTCCCCACCTGTTTTCAAATATATGGGCATGAAGCCTAAGAATTCACATCCAAAAAGTTCAGAAATATTTCATATTTAATATTTCCTTTCTTCTTTTAATAGCACACTCTGCAGCTGCTCAATCTTTAATTCCTACGATTAACATCAGCTATATATAATTCCATTATAGTTCCTAATACAATTGTAGCACTAATTTATTTTTCTTTGCTCGGCTCCGGTGACTTAAAGGTAGTGTGACAGCATCATATGCCTAAAGTTGCGGGTTCGACCCCGGCTTTAGTCGATAGATCTACTTAAAGCAAAAATCGTAGAGAGGCAAGCATGTCACATGATTATGTGGCATGTAAAGAATCCCTTAAGTATCAATTTGGCTCTGGTACTCTTGAAAAAATTAATTCATGGCAATATTTAGCATCCAACGAGAGCTTGAATTAAAAATTAATTCAAGCGTCCAAATTTGGCCACACACTAAAGGAGGCCACCATTTGGGGACTTGCTGTGTCTGCAAAGGCTAGGGGTGACTAAAATGGAGCCCCCCTCCACACACATGGAAAAATGTTCTCTTCTTTCATCTCACTGTAACCATATAGTGTCATGTACAATTGATAACATACTACGTTCTTATCTTTCAATTTCAAGATCATAATTTTTCTTATTATGAAATACAATGACTTCTCCTTTCTTCAATTGAAGTATGTAAGAAAAAAATTGGGAAAAACTTTTATAATGTCTGAGCCACACAGGGAATGAATCAGATTGGTACGATTTGTATGTCCGCTCTAAGCAGGAACAACGCCTGAAAGGGGTAAAAGCAAGGACGTCTTACGGTATGGGTCAACTGAGCCCAGGCCCAGAGCTTCGCTCTTAGGGAGGGCCTCGTTTCGCCCTCGACTCCATCTTAATAAGATCATGATACAGATAATTTTAATGTGGTCAAATATTATTCCCGTATATATTCTCCGAAAAACAGGGAATTTCAAGCTGAATGTCAACTGGCAAAAGTGTTAAGACTATATTGTTATGTGATGACCGTTGTCCTTGTCTAGGCTTAGGCCTAATAGCATAAACAAACATTCAACTCATTTAATCAAAATGCGGCCATCGGTCAAGCCGGTTTGTGCCTAAGTTTTTGAGATTGTGAGTTATGCACATTTATTTGTTTCAAATTAACGTTTGAATGAGTATTTGACAATGCTGTATACTCTCTAATTTTAAAGATCTCAGATGATGCCTGCTTTTGCATAGGTGGCCAAGGGCCTTAAAAAATCTTGAGATTTCTCTGGGCGAAGATTCTGCTTAAAAGAATGTTCCTCAATGTGTGTGTTTTATATATATATCGCAATACCCAAAAGTATATGTGACATTCCCGAGATAAATATTTCACAGAGTCAGTTAAATAATTACACAATTTAAACATTATTGAAACTTTTATTTCTTCGTAAATGGAAGCAGATTTTGTTTGATGTGTGTATGCTTTTTCGCTTACAAGAAATGATTCTAGATTGTGATGACTACAACAAAGACGGAATTTAAATGATATTAAAATAGCTTGAATATATTTTTTGATAAAAAAAATACACCGTGGTGTAAACTGTATGAAGACTATTTATTTTTTCAATTATTTTTGAATGATTTTAATTTGCGGGCATTTGACTACAATTTTACATTAAGTATGTACAATCTTGTTTTCATTTTGAATAGCTTGCAATCTAAGTTTCAAATAGCTTTTAGATGAAAAAAAAACCTTTGAAATTATTTTTATTTAACAAAATGATTTATTAGCTCTGAAATTAAAAAAAAATAGAACAAGAAAATAAATTAAAATGTAAAAGTTTAATAGGAATAATAATGCATATAAGCTGCGACTCTCAAGTTCATGAAATTCAATATTATTCTAAGTCGATCAAATTTGCGTAAAAGTATACAATAATAGTTCAGGTTATTCCTTTTTAGCTAACAGTACAATTTAAAATATCAAGGTGTCCTCTAGATTTCATCCAAGAAATAATCATAACATATATATAAATTGGTGCATGTTCTTCATTTCTAGCATACTTACATTTATAACTTTAAGAAGTGGTCGCATTTACGTTTAAAATGGTAAGATCAATAAAGAAAATATTCTCAAAATTTAAAATTAAAAAAAATAGTAGGGAACTCTTTGAAGATATATATATTTAAAATAATTATCTCTTTTAATTTAAAAATAATTTTTAATATTTCATCAGTCCATCAAAACTGCTTACTAATTTAAAAATTCCTTGGTAATGAAACTTATGACATGGATTTTAATAAAATTTCAGGAAAATAAGTAGAATTGATAATTTTTATATGTAATTTCAAGTTCTTGAACATACCTTTGCTGCTAATTTTTAACTTTTCCTTATTCACAAATTAAAATATGCGGAGGAGCTCAGCCAAATTAACACTAATGAGTCGTAAAAGTTTTCAATTAAGCAACTAATTCCAAAGTTCAGTTTAATACACTCAACTTTCATAATATTTCACGTTTCCAAAATACAATCTCTAATTATAGTGAACTTCTCGGTGTTATTTAATTGTACGAAACTGCTTTTCTATACATCAATAGAATTCATTTCCTCACAATATTTCTCGTTGACCCTTCAGTGGAAATGACCAAACGACGCCCCTTCTCTAGTCAAATTGTTATATCGAAATTGGATATTGGTATTTAAAGGAACGCCTTTATTACTAATTCGCGGAAATTCATTAGTGCAAGCATTGTTTCATCTGATTCGAAGAAAATTGCTAACCAGTTCAATTAGGCTGTTTTGATATGTTTAAAAGTACTATATTCTTAAATATTAATACAACTATATGTAAGAATACTTTTTGTAACATGAAAAAAATTAAAGTGCGCGCGTATTCAGTTAGCTTTATATATAATTTAAAACCATCAGCTTTATTAACGGATTGAAATGTTCGGGGGATAAATATAAGATATTCTCATACGTGTGTGAGATAAAGGGTTTTGATGTTTTGCAAAGAACTCGTAATTTTTTTTAAAAAAGGAAATTCAGTTTTTGGCAAACAACGATAGTTCACTCATATTAAATTTTCGATCTCGTTAAATATATTACTTTTAATGACTTGAACGCTTTTCATATATAACAACGCTTCTTAAACTGTGGTTCATGGACCCTTAGGGACCTTCAGGGTCTTCCCAGGAAGTCCACGAAAGTCTCTTTTAATGTTAAGATCTCCGTCTTTTACAGATTCTGAAAGGCCTCGGGGAAAATTGAAAGATGTGCCCACCTACACCAGATCCTTAAGTTGCCCCCAAAGAAAAAAACTCTAACCAGAACATATATCTTGATCAAGAATATTTAGCTTTTTAATTATTTGCAACTATATAGCCATTACTAAAATGTAAATATTTTTAAGAAATAGTAGAAACACATATGCAAAGATAAGTTGGAGATAAGTCTTAGAACTATTGAGAAATCTTTGAATCACTCAGCCTAGTGTTGAAAGTCAGGGAGGGGTGCTGAAAATCTTGGAGGTCTACGATGTCTGGCTGATACATAAATGGAAGGGGGGGGGGACGGTGATCGAAAGTTTAAGAATTGCTGACGTACAATATTACTTTTTGATTACAAATTAATATCATACGAAGTATTGTAATCAAGTATTTTAGTTACTGTAAGAGATAAGATTATCACACACAGCTAAGATTTTGCTGTTTAATTAAGCTTTCTAAAAACCATACAGTAAATTCCTTCCTCATAATATTTATTTTCAAATTATAATTTCTTAGCATAATATAGATTATTGGCACTCATATTATAATTAACTTAAATAATTTTTATTACCACCTAATTTTCGAATGAAAAGTAGGCCTAGCATTTCCTATTTTTGTTGCAATATTTAGAAATACACTTAAGATGTATAATTTAGCCCATCAAATAGATCAAAAACAGAATTGATAAAGTTTACAACTATAACGTTATTATACAACAATAAGAGAAAAATGCTCTTTTTATTTTAAAACTTTCCAAAATTATATTTAGAAGGAAATTAGAAAATTTAACAGTTTTGAAATGTGTTTTAATGATAGCTATCTATTAATAATTACAATAAAAATTGTACTTACAGACAGTGAGTAATCTTTTTTTAAGATTATCATTTTAAATCATACTTCAGATTCTTTGATGTTTTTAAAGTACATCAATCTTACAAATACAACTTTATAGCAGATTATATTCTTATATTATAATGTTTCAAGCACACTGTTTGGTTAAATTACATAAAAAGCATTTTAAAAATCAAAATAATCATCTTAATATCGTTTCCCGTAGGTTATAAAAGAGAATAATTTTCAAATACATCATGAGTCAGATATGTGGCACAATGGTGACTGGAAGCCAATTCAGACAAACTAAAGCATTAAAAGAATTTTATTTTGCAATAAAAATATATTTCTTTTTTTATCTATCGCTATAGAAATATTCACGCATTTAAAGGGACCATATATTAGTAAATAGTGAGAAAATATCAATGCATCAGTTGTAATATATTTTTAATGCAATTCAAAGAAAAAGACATGTGTGATGAAAATTAGAACAAATCTTATTAATTTTGTTGTATTTTAAATTAATTGAATTTGGTCATTTTATTCTTAAAAATTAAAATTACTGTTTGGAAAATCTAAAAATGGCTCTGCACTAATGATATGAAGTACATAATATAAAGAACTACTTACTATAACGTAAAAAGAAAAATATGCGTTCTTAATTCTTTACTGGACTTTTTAATAAAATATCTTTAATTGTTTTGTATGATGAAAAGTTTATCATGAACTGCATTTTCCAAAAAAATTTTCTATGGAGAAGTTAAACACAGAAGCTATTTTTAAACTGATTAATCTGTTTAACTTCTGTTATTTGAGTTATTGAATAAAATCAACATTTAAGGAAGATTTAGAAATCTAAATTTGCTTTCCTTTTTCATTTGGCGAAATTTCAAAAATTAACTTTAAAATCTGTGGAACATCTGAGAGATTTTTATAACATTATTATTACTTTTGATAAATAATAAATCCATATTTTTCCAATATTTTTACACTTTAATCAAAATTACAAAACTTCTTTAGTGAGGAAATCTTTTTGGATTTTTCAAAATTTCTAGTACGAAACTTTGGCTAACGATTTGTAATCTTGCTTCATTTTCAAAATTGTTCAAAAGTAAAAACTGCGACCTCATTCGCTAATGTTTCGTGGGAAAACTTTTGCGGATAGTTAATCAAACATTTCATTAGCGTCAGTCTGTTTATTTTATATTGGTTAGGGACTTCTTTTTAAACACAAAATATGTGGTCCAGATAATCTTGAAATGAGTTTTAAAACCTTGAAAGTACTTCTAATTCAGGAACAAAAATCTGATTTAATGAAACGCTTATAGAAATAATTCTGATGATTTGATCAAGGAACTCAATATAAATTAAGAGGGTGTTAAACAAGTAATTTGATTAGAACCTATTTCTGATTCAAATATTCTGCTGAATCCATGAAGTATCTCCTCTTCAAGAAAGTTCTCTTGACACATTACTAATTGCTAACAGAAATACATCTGAACATATGTTTCAGAGCGTATTGTTCAAACTTTACGATTAATGATCCGAATTTCAGACTTTTGGAGAGAGAACAACGTTGTCCTTTGTCAGTTACATCCAAAATTTCTTCAAATAACTCTTGCTATTATGAGTTTCTCTTAATGCGGTTTTTCTAAATGAATGCTAATATCAAGTTGTTATGACGGTGAGTCGCACAGTCATTGATATTTAAATTGAATCTTTATTTCATCAAGAATCATTATAGGGAATAATTGGAATGAATATATAAGAGAAAAAGAATTTTGAAATGCTCGCGTGGTGAAAAGGTAGAAGAGTGCGATTTTATCCCAGACGTTTGTGTCACTTGATTGTTGTTCAAAAATATGAGGATCTTCGCCATGTTTTAGTGCCCATAGGAAAATCTCGTTCAGCTTTTAGCAATATTTAAAGCAAATAGAATTTTGATATGATCAAGAAAAATAATATCACTAAGAATAGGATTTTGTTAGTAGTGCTGTCTGAAAATTATTTTATTACCGTATTTATTCGAATCTAAGCTGCCATCAATTTTAAGCCACACCCCAAACTCTCAGCGCATTTTTGGGGGAAAAAAAGCAAAATAGTTTACCAGTATTTGTTATTTACGAAATTTTGTTTTAAAATAAACATTTAAAATATGAACTAACAAGAAGTGGATAACTGATTTATTTTACCAATATAAACATTTTTTGAATACATACATGAACCTGTAATTGCTTTAACGGTCAGTATCGTATTCAATTTCTCCAATATATTGAATTTTTCAGCGTTCGATTCTAAGCGGCATCTGTGATTTTCAGTAGAATTAACATTGAAAATAAAATAAGGCTTAGTTTCAAATAAATACCGTATTTTCTATGAAGTGTAAAATATTTGTAAAAAAAAAAATAATGTCTGTGTTATAGAAAAAAATATCAATATTAGATAAAAGTAATAAAACAATTAGAATTGAAGAAAATTTTTATTACTACAGTTTAAAAACTAAAAGCACTTTGATTAAACAAGTAATATTAAAAACGTAACTCTAAAAATCATTTCTAAAAAACCAGATTCTCAAAAATTTTTGATTAAATATTTAATAATGCAGAAATTGAGAACTCTTCTCAAATTTAAAGCTCAAACCTTTCAAAACATTATGAAGAAATAGATTTAATGGATATTTTCTTTACGAAAAATCGATGCTTCACGTCAATTTACCGATAATAGGAAGAAATTCGAAACAAAAGCGATCAACTGTTGAACGCGTCAAAAAGATTAATGTTCCTAATGATGTCGGAAAACGTTTGTTATCCGATCATTTCTTTTGAGAAATTTATTGCTTTCGTGATCAGTTTTTTTTTAACTGAAATGTGGGGAAAAAACAAGTAATGATTCGGTTAAGATATAAAAAGGAAGTTATTTTTTACTCTAGAATAAGTATTATAAAAGAGATAAGTTATCTTAATAACTTTATTTAAGCTATTATCTCATCAATGTGTACTACAATTATCTTACTGTAGAAAAATAATTTCATTTAATTCATTTAATTGCGGTGATAGAGGCAAATTATTTTTAAAATGATTATTTAAAGATGTCATTTATAGATATATTTTCTTACCAATTATTACCCATTAACTCATAATTATTTAGTTTATTTCATTCAAACAATACTTTTTAATGTCTCAAATATCGTGTCAAAGATTAAACTAAAAAAAATCTAGGTTGGTTTCTATTAATTATTATTTATAATGAATTCTCAGTTGATTTTTTTATGACAGAAGATTGAATAATTTTTAATGAAAATATTTCTATAAGAGTTATAATAAAAACGATTTGAACGTGTTGAGGCAACGTAGCGTGTAACAACAACGAAGTTAATCCATTAAAGTAAAGCACTAATTTGATATAAAAATTCAACGGACTTTTCTGAAAATAGATGTAAAATTTCGATAAGTTGGGATATAACATTAACAACATTTTATATTTACAATATATAAACATTATACAATAATATTATTACATAATAACAATAAAATGATTGTTAAGGATCCGTTTGGCACGATTTCAGAATCACACCAAAAATGAATAACGAACTGACACCACATTAATTCCTAAAGTAGTCTTAGTTTCCAGTAAATAAAGTATATTTCAATATAAATAATTTTAAAATTCGATAATTTGAAAACCACATTAATCTCTTGAATTTCTTAGAACTATTTTTATATTTATCAGTATTTTTCATATTATCTTAAAAATATTATGGATTAAAAGTGAATATGAGGTGAAACTTTAGTAAGGAACTATTAAAGTTTACGTTTGATAATGAACAATAAATAAGTTTTTAATAAAAAATAATCATTAACTTAAATTGTCAAATTATATTTAAAACTAATTGCAGAAAATTTATTTTTTTATTGAAATTTATAAGAAAAATGCAAGTTTGTCAAAAATTAAAACTATAGTCATAAATAAGAAAATTTTGATATTTGTTAAATACAGATAAATTTTTGTGCATTGTTGAAATAATATTAAAAGGATAAATTAATTTTTTAAATCAACGTCGTACTTTGAATTTGCGTTGACGAAAGCCCTCGTAATTTTGGACTTCGGTAAAATAACATCTGAATTGGGATTCCACATTCCATACTTCTACACAATACTAACTTAATGACTCTGAGCCTCAACAAATTTAACGTGCATCTGACCATCTACATGATAGGTTTACAGTGACAACAGGATTAAAATCTACGACTTGGCATCGCTGGCCATGAGTGTATTATCATAGCCACCAAGTTCGATATTTAAATGATTTGATTTATGTTTTAAAGACGTGATTGAAAAAGGAAAGTCCTTAGGTCGCAAGCATTTGGATACACGCAGTTCAAAACTTAATTAAAATTGCTTGAACATCTTGACTTTATCAGTGTTGCTGGTTATAAAATATAATTCATAATTAATTTAAAATGAATTCGAAATATTAGTCGATTGTTCACGAAATAAAATATTTGAATGAATGAAAATAATTGTTTTGTTTCATAAAAATTAATCTATTTGATGTTAATATTAATAAAAATTTTAAACCCTATATCATTACATTTTGCTTCTAAATACAGCAATATCATCAATGTATCTAATAAGATGTAGATTTGGGATGGTCCCTCAACTAAATGGAAATGTTTAGGATATTTGGAATGCAATACTACATGCCGACGGGTATTTGAGACCTGAATGCTTATATCCTATTTTTCATTCTTCCTCAGATTTATACTTTTGCTTATAAACCCCATTCATTATATTTGTTTTACTATTAGTCATTTAGGTTATTATTTTTCACCGGAATACATGACCTTTAAAAATTTACAAAATTTCCACAATTTAAGATGATCTTCCGCTTTTACATGATTCAAAGTAACTCATTAATTTTATTTATATTAAATACTAACTTATTTCTGCAATTAATTGAATAATAAATTATTTTTATAGAAAATATTTATAATTTAATTCAAGACCCGCTGTGTAGAGGCATGATGCAGATGTAATGATATAAAACCCAAGTGATTTCAGGGGTGTTTATTTTGTCTGGAGATCTGAAAATATGAACAATTTTCAAATAGATATAATTATTTGAATTTAAAATTAAATAATTAGATTCTTTTCCACACTATTTATAAAAGAGCGAGGTTTTAAAAAAGTGCAAAATGCTTAAAATATATCCATAATTTGAAAAATTATAAGTATATGAAAATGAGAAACATTTATGCAATAAATATTAAGTAAATTTTACGTTGCACGTACTTTTTTTCTAAAATACTTTCTTTGAGTATATAAATTTACAAAATTATAAAATGTATCATACTCTTGAAATCCTACCTAATTTTGGAATTATATATCTTCGTATTTCAAAACATTTGAAAAATATAGAAATTTTTTTAAAAAAATTTAAAAATTAAATTTTTTTTGTATTTTAAAAATTTAATTTTTTTTTGTATTTTAAAAAATATAATTTATTATTCTATTTATATTAAAATAGCTACAGTGTAATAAGGATATATTTAACCATATAAATCAATTTATTGCTGTTAATTAGAGCTACTCTTTTAGAAAATATCAAACGCAACGTAAAGCGTAATTAATATTTCGTACAGAAATGTTTTTTATTTTCATATGCTTAAAATTTTTTTAAATTATGATTATATTTTAACCATTTTACACTTTTTTGAAACTTCATTCTGTTATAAATAATTTTTAAAAATATAGAATTGTTTATTTTAAACTCAAGGAATTGCATCTAATCGAAAATTGTTTATATTTTCTGCTCTCGAGACAAAGTTAACGCCACTAAGGCACATTAGGAATTTTTTCTGAGGTTTTCAGAAAATAGTATGTCCTAAATGCAAAATTAAATGTATAAGCGTACTCTTAGGATGATTTGATCTAAAAAGAGATGAAAAAGAATATTACTTATTAATTGAATCAATGAATGTATTTCATATTTCTTGGAACACTACTTTTCTATTTATTTAAAGGAAACTATACGAGACAAAAAAAAAGGAGTAAGAGAAAAAAGAAATGTCAGATGAATTATTATTTAAAAAAATTTAGAAGGAAAGTTTATGAACATTATAGTTTTAACTTCATCCCTTTCCTACAACTATAGTTTGATAATAAATTTAAATATAGTATAATATGCGCAATTAAAATGAAAGGAATTAAATTAAAGATATTTTATAGCTGATATACTCGTAAAATAAAAAAAATTAATAATTTAAGGTTCAAATTAAAAGCTGAAAAAAATATGATTTTAATTTTTATTCATTAAAGGATTATTCTTCAAGAGATATAAATGTAATATATAGCGAAATAAATATATTACGTCCCACAAAAAAAACTTTAAATATTCAATTTTTTTTTGCCTTAAAATCCAATATGTATATTTGAGTTTTAGCATAATCAAATACCGATAACGTTTAAATGGAAATATTAAGAAATAGTAAAAAAATAATGTGAATGGAAAGTATTTTACTCATAGAAACACAATATATACATACATAATATATATTAGAATGCTTATTTTAATTTTACGACTTGAAAAGATGAATTCTCAATTTCAGAAATAGCACAAATACTATATTAAGAGCAGAAAGGGATAATTGAGTTGTTTTAGATACTAAGATAGCTTCAAGTAAAAGAATATAGACATATATGAATTATTCTTCGAAGGGAATGCAATAATACTCTTAAAATAATAGCATTTTACCTTTTTTCCTATTAGATATAATCTAAGTTTTTTTAATGATTTGTAAGGAATATGTATCGCAATGGAATACATTAAAGTAATATTTACTCGAAATTTTTAAATAAAATGTGAGGAAAACTCGTACTAGCTGTATTTAGAAAATAGCAAGCATAATAATAATGGAACATTTTTATTATTATGAAAGAAGAAACGTATTTTCAATGAGTTCCATTCTATTTCGCTCAATTCAGTTCTGTTTGTCTTGATATTGATGATAATAGCAACACGAGAGAAAAATTTTACATCATGTACTACACAAAATCATATTATAATAAATTCTTTTAATTTTTGATAATTTGATATATATATATATAATACTTCCTTCTGAATAATGGCTAAAATTCTATTTTTCTTTCTGAGTTTAGTGTACTTTGCATTCAAACATACAAATTAATTGAATTTATACAATTTTTCCCCCGTTTCCATGAGTTTTGAGGACCTCTTTTATGATAATTCAAATGATAGTCTTTCCTTGACATCATTATTAAACAGTCATACCATTGCATTTGAAAATGCTAGCTAACTAACCAAAACTAAATTCTTCACAATAAGCCTAATGGATTCAAAAAGGATTATTGACGTAATGAGAAAAGCGCTTAAATCATGATTGAATTTGAGGCTTTCGAAGTGTATTTTCTGAAAGCTTTTATCACTTCATATAGCTAATATTTTACGAACTTATTATTCATTTAAGTAAGCTTTCAATATACTGCTACACTCGAAGTGCTTGGAAATTAACTAAGATAAAAATTTAGTATTTTATAGTTAGTTTTAGATAAAATGATTTTTATAAACTGAAAATAAAAAGACAAACTAATATTTGTTGAGTCCAGAAGCATTTCATAATTTTTTATGTATTTGCATTACAGAATTTTTACTGATTTGTATAGATATAAGTCTGTGAAATAATGCTAGTAGTGAAGTGTTGTATATTTGATAGAAAAGTAGCAACAGATTTTTAAATTAATACATTTTCGTACACTTCGTATAAATAAAAATAAACAAACTAAATAAATCAAATGTAAATAAAGAGAAAAATGAAAGGGTTCCTGTATTGCTTTAAACCATTTTTATTTAAAGAAAAAATTGTGATTTCTCGAGTTCTTGTGAAAAAAAACTGATGTTTTAAAACACGAATGATTTTTATTTCTTCACAAAATATGTATTTCTTGTAACTGTTAGTAAATAAAGAGGATATCTTAGAAACTACTAAAATTTTAAATAGAATTGAAATTTAAATATTTTTAAAATTTTTAAAACTACTTTTTTGATTGTTCGTAACAAATGAAATAGTTTATGTAAGTTAGAAAAACTGTCCTGGAAAATTTTCTAGTCAGTATAGTACATTCCCTTTTAATTAACAGAACAATTAACGCATTTGTATAACTTCACAATAGCATAAATTCGTTCAAACATAACAATGTAAATCCGCAATTACGATATTGCAAGGGACAAATGAAAAGCACTGTCAGCGTCGCTGTTAAACTTTGAAACTTCCAATGTTGCTTCTCTGCATCACCCTTAAATAGGCTGAAAAGCCAACATAAGAGCTTCAAGTTCAGTAAATTGTCGTCTAAATTTTCTCAGTTTTCGAAATTTTCTAGTTTTATCGCCAACATTTGGTGGTTATATTCGTCGCCCTACTTACTGATCATTATTGAAACTAATTAAAATTATTGAAAGACATCTTAGCCTGCGAATTAAATATTTTCAGCCAAAATACCCTCCTTCAAAAGGTTTTCATTTTGTTTTATTTTTCAAAATTAATTTGAATAATTGCTCATTAATCCAAATAATAAAAATTAGTTTGATAATTTAAAATTAGTTGGAATAGTAAAAAGTATTGTTAAAAAATTATTAATAAATTATTTCTTATTTACTCCAACATTGAATTTAATTGCTTTAAAAGTAAATTATATTTCAGTCTGTAGATATTTTAATTAAAACTGAATGTCTTATTTTAAAATGAAAACTCAATTAAGAATGAATGTTATTTTCGATATTATTTCTAACTTTATTCTGAAGTTTTCCTTTTAATTGAAAGGAAATTATTTAAAAAAATGAATGGATTTTTTTCTTATATCTCATATAGTTAAATTTTATTTTGTTAAGGTAATTATTTAAAGTCATGATTAATTTTTTTATTAAAAATTCACTTATTAACACTAAATTTACTTGTTAAGTTCCTTAATAATTATTTTCTATTCCATGAAAACTTTGTATTACGTAGTTAAATTAATTTTTTTCAGTTCAAGTATCCAAAAGAATAAAAAACGAGAGCATATTTCTCATTTCATACTGAAACAATTTTTCCCTATTCTTAACATAATATAAAAAAAAAATATATACTACAGACGGGACGAAAAATAAGCTTGACGATTTTATGAAATATCAATCTCCCCTGCATAAAAAAAATTTTAAATGAGTATTTTTTATATTTTATTTACAGATCTTATTGCTTATCAAACCAATATTATCTTTTTTAAAAGAAAAAAGTTCAAATTTTATAACCTACCATTGAATATAAAGATTTTCTATAAAAATATAAATAGGTAAACAATAAAAAACTTTACTTAATCTACTTACCCCCCGCGAATGAGACTGGGTCAATATTTTGAGTGACTTTATCAGATGAGAAATTCAAATCTATTCTAGCTTAGCAAAACACAAAGGAATCCGTAAGATCCCAGCGTGTCTGTTTACTGGGCCTGAAAGCAATCTGCATTGATCCAACTGAGAAGTTTCGAAAAGTCTTCCACTAGATATTTTAGCTTTCCTTTTTACGAGAAGGTTGTTTTCTTTGAGTGGATAACTTGATTGGGGATGATACGGGATGAAGTTTTCTCGATAACTTTTAAGTTCAACAAGGGTTAGGATCTAGGTATTGTAGCGGAAAAATGAAAGCTTGCTTTGTCAACTGTATATTCAACGTTCTTTCCCTCTGTTTCATCCGATGATTCGTAGCAGAGTTTGAGATTCTTTTCTAGTTTGAATATGTGGATTTGAACTATGACTACTTAATTGTGGATGAGAGACATATAAAGAAATCCTATTTTGATTGTTCCTATTTTCTCGTGATCTTGAAATCCTATCCCATGAAATGTAATTCTTATTAATTATTAAAGTCAATAATATAAATCCTTTAAAAGTTACAAAATATTAAGTTCTTATCTGTTATCTGACTAAGTTTTCGGAACTGTAATTTTGCAAAAGCGCATGAATGAATACTTTTTTTGATATTTAGTGTCACTTGAATTAGAATAGACATATAAAATGTCTTAAGAATATTATTACAAAAAATTATTTAAATGCAATTTTTGGGCAAAAAAAATTAAGAATGACAGATTTTCAAAACATTTTCCTTTTATTAAAAATGTTTCTAGAATAATTATACTTTGTATTTATATATTATACTTCTATACAGAGCTTAAACTAGGATTTTTGAAACATTCACATTATTTTCAGAGTTTCGGTAAATTGAAATAATAATCTCTGTTTTTGTTAAGAGTTCTCTTCTCTGATAAATAATGAGTAAGCTGCTCTTAAAAAATATGCGTAAATCCACTTCTAAATTATACACTTTTCAAAAAATCCTAGTTTAAGCTCTGTACAGAAATTTTAGCTATAAATAGGCAGAATGTTATTAGTATAGAAGCATTTTTCATAAAAGTAGAATGTTTTGAAAATATGCCATTGTTTTTTTTCAAAATATTGTATTTAAATAACTTTTTACATGATACTGAAACAAAAAAATAAATAAATAAACCCAGTAAAATAATTTTATACGTATATTCTAATTCAAGTGACGCTAAATGTCAAAAAATATTAATTTATACTCTTTTACATAATCACTGTTTTGGACGTAATAAGATACCCCTTAAAGAGAACAATAATATAATGTAATATTCAAGCAAATTTAGAAATTTTAAATTTTTGGCTCATTTTTATTTTTTATGAGGCATTATAAGCATATTTTTTATCATTTAATTTAAAAAAAAATGAAAATTAGAAGAATACAACATGAGACAGTCAGTAAAAGAAAAGGTATATTTTTAAGAACAAAAAATGTATTATTAGAGAGATATATTTAGAAAATAAACGCAAATTATTTAAATATATATTCATATTCTCGTTAAATCATAAATTATATGATTAAATTTAAAATTCTTTTGATCTTACTCGTTTTCTCTCCCTATTTCGAAAATTGTATTAGTCAAATTTTGTGAAAGGCACATAACACGAAAACTTATAAATGGATGTAATTATGAAATCCAGAGCTATTCTAACTTTCATAATTATCAATAAGCTGAATATTTTTTAAAAAAAGGTACACACTGATTCCTTTATTAATTATACGGATAAAAACCATGTAGATCATTTTAACATGTTAGCTGCACTTCAGACTTTCTATAAAATTTTTGCACTATAACTTCAGAAAAAGTTTTATTTATGAACATACAGATGAGTTTGTTATTTGTATTCTATATACGGTAAATAAATTTATTCCCTTGATTTAACTTAAAATATCTATAGATACATTAAAATTTTCATTGTCTGAAATATAAATTTGAAAATATATAGAAACACTTTATTTCAAATAGGCTTTAAAATAAAAATATGTGAATACTGCTTGTGAAATTTTGACCGAAAGATTCAAAACTATTTTAACTCTACGCAATTTATTTAAACGTATATTATTCTAATTACAAATTTTGTAGGGTTGAACATGCGCCATAAGAATAAAGAAAATTTTAGAAGTGTATTTGGAATATTTCTATAGGAAATGTATATTGCGTATGCAATTTGAAGCGCTGCACTTCTGTAAATATAATTCCAGTTGAAATAAATCTTTTACATTCTAACAACTAAAATTTTTAAATTACGCGTCTCTTTCGACCAAAGATATTACTTATATTACAATTTAAGGGAGTATTATGAAAGATAAAAGTGAAGTGTGTTTCTGACTTTTATACATGATTTAGATGACAATATTTTTATAAGACATTTCGCATATTCTTCCTGTTCACATTCAAATAAATATTCTAGAATTCAGAGAAGTAAGATATATAATGATGATTTAAATCTTTAAAAGTGTTTTAAGGCTTAAGCTATAGGTTTAATTTATTTGAATTGGATTTAATGGAAAAAGATTAAAAATACTTTTATTACCGAAATATCTAGTAAGAAATCCATATCACATATTTAAATCTCAAAAATTGTGAAGAATATTCGTATGCAATTATATTGTAAAGCTTCATTTAAACTTCATTTTGAATTTACTAACCATAAGAATGAAACGTTTCTATAAAACATTAAAAACGTTTCTTGTGCTGTACAAACTCACTGTCGATTTGAAAAAACTCAAAAGTAAGTATAATACTCTCTTCATAATACTTGAGGAGGCATTCTTAAATCCGTAAAAATTTTTAATCTGCAAGAAATTTTCGACTTTTAAAAATTTAACTTTCATGTAAGATAAATACATTTTATGTTTAAATTTTTGAAAATATATTTTATGCTTTAAAATAAATATTTATAGTAATCTCCTCTACAATAAAATTGATGATATGGTTACATTTCATTGCTGTTTGAAAAGACATCGAGTTTCTCTCAAAAATGTCTAATTAACATAAATAACTAAGTGTGTATTTTTATCTTCAAAAATACATATGTTTATTACTTTGAATGTGTTTTTGAACATCTAAATATGATATACATTTTGTTTGATTAAATGATACTTTCGAATACGGAGAGTTTTAAATATTTATGCTTGATTCTAAATTTTAAAAGAATTTCTATTTGTTTTTGGCAGTATTAAAGCTATTTACAATGAAAAGTAATTCATGCATTTGTTGCACTGTTACAAAATAACAATGAGCCTCCCCCCCCTAGCTAATAACTTTTTAGGCATATCTTCAGCAATGCATGTAATACTTTTATGGCACGAAACATTCTGAGAATTCATACATCTTTTAATATTTATTTAAAGAGAAAATTTGTTTTCTCTTTGATTTTTTGTAGGGGTTCTATTCCAAAAATATTTGAAATAAATCTTCCACACACAATTTAAATATTAAACACTAAATATTAAAACATAATAGAATTTTCGATTTCGAATATTTTAAACCCAAAATTATAGATAAATTATAGTTCTTAATATGACACTGTAAGTCTTGATTAACTACAGGGAAGATAAATGTTTTTTTTACGATTAGTAATTTTATTTGAAAAAGGCTTGTAAGGGGGTTATACGTTTAATTTTATGATAATTTTGAGATTTTGAGCATAATCATTAATTTCTCTAAAATTAAGAAGAAAAGTGCTTATTAATAAATTGTAATTCAAATTTAAGAAACACCTACATCAAAAATTGATTTTAACAGAGATAGGAAAAACAAACACTATTAATAGATAACTTGTACTGTAAATGCCAAAACACGGGATAATAAATCATGAAATCCCATTAAATTTCTTAAGGAAAATAATTTAGCATGCGTCTTGCTGGGGGTGAAATTTATTTAAAGATTTAAACGGGAACACATAAATTAATTATTACTACTCTACGTGGTTTAAAGTTTAGAAAGAACGCTAAGTATTGTAAGTACTTTTAAAAGAAAATAGTTTGTTATTATAATTATTTTAAAAGAAAAACACAGAAATTTTGAAAATAGTTTTTGTATTGATTTTCAATATTCAAATGAATTAATTCCAATATCTATTATTTTCACATTGCATACGCATTCGTTACATATTTTTTTTTTACTTTTCATAGTGGGGTTCAAAATTAGATTTATTATTTTTTTATTCATTATCTACAGATTTTCTTGGCAGAATTTGATGAAATTAGGTGTACAGAGAGTGTGTGTGTGATATAATATTCACTAATTATAAGAAATAATGCAACAGTTAGGTACACGTACATAATCGTGTATGCAACATATCAGGACAGAAAATTTAAAAGAAAAATCTACGGAAAAAATAAAAATGAACAAAAAGTGATTATTCGTGAGAATGGTTACAATTATGTAGTTTTCACCACAAGAATTTAGTTTAGAAATGGCAGTCGAATACACTCCTCCAAGAATGCAATTTTCAGGTTTTGCATGGCTCTTGGAAAAATCAGGAAGGTTAAATTACTCTCGAAAAGTAATTCTTACTATAGGTTCAAAATTTGGAGGTTAGGTTTGCCAATTCCTCAAGTCAAATTCATTCAGAAAATAACTTCTTTCTCCAGAATTTTTTATGATACAGATAAAATTTTATGGACGAGCATTTTCATTCAAAAATAAGTCAGAATCCTTTGTACCCTTGTATAAGCGAGAACAAAATTTTCTAGAAAATATAATAAGTTTCTATCAAGGAATTGAGATCCATGGACTTATCTAACATGATGCCTTGTCTGACCATCAAACCTCTATTACCATATCATTCTACTTTTCGGATGCTGGAAGTGAGTGAATGAGAGTTATATTAACGTTACGGTATTCAGCTATTCGACGGCTTTTGGTGACGGGCCTCGCAATTTTGAACCATGGTCAAGCGACGAAACGATACCTGAGCTGGCACCCCCTCACCTACCACATCAACGGGAGGACGTTTGAGGTTCGACATATTTAACGTGCATTGGCCTCCTCTGCACGGTGGGTCTTCAGCAGTACTAGGCTCGAGCTCATGACACGCCGGTCACGAGTCCGTTACCTTGACCACTAGGTTACTGCGGCCACCGGATGTTGGTGGACTTGTATCGGGTCAATGGTTAGGCTGAATGTGAATGTGTCCAATGAGTGGGCTCAGTATTGAAAAGAACGGACATTAATAGTAGTTCTTACAAACAGAACTCTCTAATTTTATTGCAAAAATTATATCTTGGAACACGATTTCCTGTAAGAATACTAAGTAGAAGGACAGCTATAATGGACGAATATAGATTTCCATTAATCATCCTGGAATTTACATTAGCTTGCCCAGACCTTCTCTCAATGAACCCGGTCGTATTAAACTTTTTCCATAAGTTGTTTACAGTTTTGAACATTTGTATTAATATATTTAGACATCTGCATTTGAGATTTTCTTACTTCAAGACTCATGGCAATTCGCCAAATCTTCCCTCTATCATATAATGGTGGTTGGTATGTATTATCTGTACATTACACATCATGTATGTTCCAAGAATTTGCTAATTTTTGACTCACAAATTTAAAAAAAAAGATTATAACCGTATTAATTGAAATTATAAATCTGAAATAAATCAGCTGAAATTTTTCACTCGTTTAATATATTTTGAGACTCAAAGTATGAGTACGAGGATTTAAAACGCATTTTATATAAATTTTAAAAATTTTAAAGATGAAACATATAATAAGAATATTTACTATACGTTCTAATATTTGTAAATTTTTAATAATTGATTTTCCTCTTAAAATTACCCTATTTGAATTGAAATTTAGAATGATATGAATGGCAACAGTAAAGGGAAAAATTAATAATCTGTTTGTCATTCTCCATTTGCAAGCATTTATTCAAGAATTAGAATCTTTTACCAGCATGCATTTCCTATCTCTTTGATGCATTATTCCTTCTAAATAAGCAACATAATTTACTGCTCTCTGTTTTGAAAGAAACTTTCTTAAATTAAATATTAATTGATTATGCCTTTATTATAATAATAATTTAGGGTAATAGTTTCACTCTTAATAATATACATTTTATTTAATTTATTTACCTGGTACCACATTTTCTATATCTACATGTCTAATTTGAATAAATTGCACGGGAATTTTGATTACATTTATATTTTCAGAAGATTATGTATATATAGCTTTATTATTATAAATGTATGTAAATTTCACACGCTGGAAATATAATGTAAATTTCATACGCTAAATATATGAGTTATGTACCTTTTTAAATATGTATGCTTAGTTAAAACTTTCAAACTTAAAATTTCCATTTAATTGAAATATCAATAAACCTTTTGTAATATTCAGCTTTATTTAAGTAGTAGTTTACTTTTTCCTTTTAAATGAGTCTTATTATTATGAAAATGCTTTTTTTTATAAAAATTTTGTACTATGTAATATTTAATTTCAACTGCCCATTCTTGAATCATATATCATCCAATTTTTGAAATTAATTAAATTTGATGAAGTTTGTAAAAGTGTAGAATTTCTTAATGATCATATATTCAAATACGTTAAAATTAGAAATGGAATTGAATGATAAATCGAATAGTATGATATTATGCCATTTGCTCTCACTGCATGAAAGAAATAATTTTAAAATTATTTGCATTTTAACAGTATAAGAGTGAAGAAATATTTATGAGATAAGTTCAGAAAACTAACAAAAAAAGGAAATGTAAATTTAATAAATAAAATGTTATTACAAGAGGTACGATATAAATTGTTCCTGTCATATATCTTATGTAATCCAATTCAACCCAAAAAAATATTTATGTATATATTTATTTTTAATCGGAAATATTTTCAATTTATTAAATACATCTCGAAATCACAAGTTTAAAACTTTATTGAAAAAATCTAACTTTTAAATTTTTTTTTCAGAACTTCTTTAAAAAGTATCACCATACTTGTGCATTTTAATAAAAGCTTTTAATGTTTAAAATATCAAATAATCACTAAATTTACAAGAATTTTTTTTTGTCTTCTATATAAAGAAATCTTGCATGTAAGGAAACTAGAGCTAGAAAATAAGCTTTTTGCTTGTGTTTAACAGCATTTGTATGTGTATCGAAAATTCTTTTAGATAACTATTTGCGATGTAATCATACCAGTCTTGACAGCATTTATTTATTTCTACATTTATACTAAGGGTTGTTCTGCTTTTCCACATCTAGTCTAATCTTTTACGATATCAGAGTTCCATTATGTGAATACTATGATACAATCTTTCTTTCTTTTTCTCGATTGCATTCTTTTTCCATACGGAAATCAAGTTGTATACACTAGAAAGAGTTCACTACTTGGTCCTTATCAACCTTTAGAGGATCTTTTATCAAATATTCTTTTATCGATTCTACCTTTTTTGTGAATGTCCAGGAAACCAATAAATCAATTATCCTGTTTTCCTCTTTCAGTTAAAAAAATAAACTAAAGACTTCTGTTTTGTCTTTATTCATATACTGAAGACAAAATGTAATTCTCATTTTTTACTTCTGCTTTAGAAGTTTTTTTTAAAAATTTTGTTGAATAACAGTTATAGCATATTCATTGCAAGCCATTTAATGCAGTGCTTATCACACTTTCAATATTTGCGACCCAATATTCAATCGTAATTTTCATCACCCCCTCAATACAATAACAATGTATTGAATTCAATAATACTATACTTTGACTCCAAAGCTACAATACGACTTTAATCTCTTAAGTGTCCCCGGCATATATAAACGTCTCGCTCAGCCAAAGCGTTAATTGCCCCGGACATATATATACGTCTTTCCGAAGCAAGATCTTTTCTGTGCACTGCATTGCTATTCATAAAATTATTCCGAAGGTTTTGGAATGGAATAAAAAGACCTTGCCAATGTTTTTGCGAAGGATTTACTTGTTTTAGTGGATTTTCTTATTTCTTCCCCCCCCCCCGCCCCCGATACATCGAATACGCATGTCTACGTAGAAAACAGCGGTGTTGGAGAGCGAATTTCGTATTTTTGATCGAAATTGAATGGATTAATTATAAACTGTACAAATTATCAAGATAAGGGTTAATTCTTGTATATAATATTATATGATAAGTTCATGGGGTCAAAGATCATTATTAAACTTCTTAACTTAGTATTGCTAAATTAATCATAAAATACATTGCGTAGTACTGATACATTTATAAGTGTATTATATCATTGTAAATATGTATTTATTTCTTATTATGTCAGAATGTATTTTGTTCATAAATTTTTTAAATAATCTTTGGTTTTCGACTTTCCTATATGCTCGCGCCCCCTCGTAGAGTGATCACGCCCCCCTAGAGGGCACGCCCCACAGTTTGAGAAACGCTAATTTAATGATTTAAAATTATGAGATCCACCACTAATAGCCCTCGCGTTGCTTCAATGAGTGACGGAAATCAAAGTCCGTCATGCTCGCAAGCAATGAACTTAAAGTTTGAAACTCTTAAGAGAATGAAGAATTTTAATTTTGTAAACTAAAAATATTGATCCTCCATAAGTTGTATAAATAGTATACATAATAAATAAAATTTTTAAAAAATTGTAAAATACGTAAACAAATGTTGTTGTACCTCCACCTCATGTTGGTTGAGGTGGAAGTCATACTTATTAACCAGATACTCGGAGGATCCGAACGCAGTAGTCGCCATTAAGTCGAACAAGAAATGATGACAGTAGATCTGCCCAATAATTCAATTTTATTAATCTAAGGTTAAATCTAATTACTCGATATGTAGACAAGATTATCAACCTGTAATAAAAAGTTGGTACTTATCTTTTAACACTAGAACATCCGGGATTTCAATTACCCTTAAACGTCCACCGGTGTCATTTCGACGTTGCGATATAAAATATATAAAATAATTATTTAAACCAAATAATTGCAGGACAACTATTCAGTATAGTTTAGTTTTAAGACTTTTAAATATTATTTCATGTAATTATCATACATTAGGACCCGTTATATTCTTAAAAACTGACGTTGATATTATGTTTCGCGAAGCTAGTTGGACCACTGCTTTGTCGCAAAACATTTTGAGTCACAAATCTGCCAGGAAAATTACTATTTTGCGGTATCCATTCTATGCCATTCCTAATGCTATATATATCAGGATTTACTGGAATATTAACAATTACATCTTCATTTTCTTCAGATTCTTCGCAGTTACTTCTTTCGATCTTATGTCTTCATCGGAATCTAAATTAGAGCCAATTCATTTTCAGAAAACTATCGCAACAAATTAGCCATTTCATTAGGGGTTTAGACCTTTTCTAAGAACCATCGTTGCATTTTGTCTGTTCTGCACTAAGTTCGAAAATCGAATGAAATTTTTTTTATGAGCAGATAGGTAAATACTATGTAACGAAACAATTAGATACAGCAATTTTAGTATAATTGAATCATTTCCACTGTGAACTCAATAGCATTATATACAAGGTAAAAAAAGAAAAGAATGTGCGATAGAACTTTGCGAAGTTTGTTTTACTATTGGTATCTACTTAGTGGACTATATTTTGTTAAACGACAGCTTTTTATACTGATAAATTGTCTTGGTGTCGAAATAACGCTAGTAGACGTTCTAGGTATATTTAGTTGGAAAATTACTCCTAATTAATCCAGAACCGCAAAACTTTGTCTGTGTAATCACCAAGGAAAATGATTTACAGTCCCAAAAATTTTTTAAATTCCCTGAAAAAAATTTGGAAAGGAGAACAAAGTAAAAAGGCGCCGGTGTTAAAATGACACTAACGGACGTTCTAGTGTTAAGAGATACAACCTCAGAAATTCGCCCACGAGAAATCTAATAATTTCTAACAGCGGCTGTAATGCAACAATAAGCGACTATCACATTCCTACAGTACTATCGTGGCTATATAGTTCACGTCAATCGATTCTGTATCTCACTGACTATTTATATTCTATTTAGTGATGATGATCCTTTGTGGAGCGGAGTTGTTCTAGCTAAAATTGCCAATTTGGCTGGATGGAAAGAACAAGAGTTAGAGAGGATATATTTCACGGACAGCCCATTGTTACACAATTACATGCCCCTTATATCGCTAAATGACCTTAAATTAAGGTATCCGAACACGTTGAAAATGATCAAATTCAGTCATGACAGATGTTTTTTTTTTATTGAATAGAGCTATCTTTTGACTTTACGAAACATACTTTATTTTGTTTCTACGCTACCTAGAGGTCAAGTTACAGTCAATTTTATAAAGTTAGAAAAACCGGAAGTGCGTTTTTGATCTACCAGAATTGGGCATTTAAATTGCTCAAAATATATCATGGTGAGTCTGATAACTCAAATTATTACGAATGTATTTCTATAAAACCTTTTGAACCTGATATTTATGTTATTTTCTAGAGAATGTACTAAAATATTTCTTATTGTATGAATACTTTTTGAGTTATGGCTTGTTATTTAAATAATGGTTTCATAAAAAATGTAATATTTCTTATAATGTTTACTCAATCAGCTCTAAAATTTTCAAATTTTAATAAAAAATTTAAATTTTAGTTCATTTTCTAAGCAAATGCATCTGATTTGTTTTAGTAATACTTTTACTAATATATGTTTATTCCTTTTTACTCTAACTGCTTTAAAGTGTTTCAAAAATATTGCAAAAATTTCACTTATAATTGTGATTTTTGTAAAATTCAGGTAATTTGTTTTAAATTTTGACAGTTAAATAGTAATATTTATTAGTATTGAGTCCTAAGAGAGCATTTATAATGTTTTTGCATGCTATTTTGTTAAAAAGTACTCCAAACGTGTTTGGATACCTCAAAGTGAGAAATAATAAAAAAACTTAACAAATTAGTAACAACAACCATATCCGCCATACACCTATATCTGGAAAGTTCAAATTATTCTGATATAATATTTGTGCTATATGTTAGAATAGTGCATTAAATTAACGCTTTGTGTGTGTGTGTGTGTGTGTGTGTGGATATATGAAACTAAAAAAACTTCCATAATGTGAATTTTAAATTTCCGCTTGTCATTTTGGTATCCCTTAAAACAGACTTTAAATATACTTATTTTTACAAAGTTTCAGGGGAATTTTAGAAAATTTATAACGTTAAAAAAACAGTTTCTTTTTTATTTCTGTGTAAAATGATTTACTAAATGTTAGCAAAAATATAAAACTATTTCACATTAAATAACTGTTCAGATTTGTGGTCGGTAACTTGTTCGAACAATGTGTACATAAAAAATAAAAGATCGCATATGTGATGGATAGTCAAAAATAACATCTCTCCGAAGTTTTAAGATATGTTTAAAGAAACAATTATTTTCCCAGTAATGCGCGAGGAAATTTAAGAATCACTTGTAGCGCTTCAGTTCTTCTAGAAGAATTTGAATTTTCGAGAGCTTTAATCAGTTCGCGATTAATTGAGTTATGTGAAGAAGAAAGATAATGTTTAAATATCAAGCAAAGTATAACTCTAGACTGTCTTTTAGAGTCTTGCAAATCACTTGTGTTTACATTGCGTTGTGATGTCCTAGAAATTTGATTAATCAATAACGGTTAACTGAATTTTGTCACGAGGAATCTTTGTCAAGACTTTCAAGGGAGAGAAATAATTAAAGATGACTGAATGTAAATTCAGAACGTTATTAAGTTACAAGTTAAGTTTCCTTCTTTTAATCCGAATATTTATTTGTGGTTAGATTAAATATTGGGGTAAAAATGTTAAACACTTTATCAAGGGAGATAAGGATATACAAATACATATTATTTGTTAATTGAATTTCTGGGAAACTATATTTTTTTAAGACCTCAGTATATTTAAGCAAAAATATTTAATAAATCTGAGGAATTAATTATTTAATAAGGAGTTGTAAATTATTATTTGATGAAATGGTTCCCAAGTGAGAATTTCATTCCTTAAAAATAAACTCCTATATACAGATATAGATACCGCAATGTTATAAACCTAAGACAGCATATATTAGCATATATAGCATTATATATATGTGTTACCGTTAAAATGTATAATTCAGTTATTTCATAGAATAATTGGGTATTTCATGAAATACCTAGTTATTCTATTAAATAACTAATGGTAAACCATTAAAATGAAAAATAAACATTTTCAAAGTTATTTTATAAATTAATTGATCATAAATAGCTAAAATCTCTTGAAAAATATATTTCATCCCTTTTACGGTTGAATAATTGATTAATAATAAGGGAAATAAAATGATATAATTTATTACTGCTCATATTGTTAACAATAGTTAAAAAGAAAGGAGAAAAAAGAATATGTTGCAAAAATAGATTATATTTAAGTATCAATAAAAGTACATACTGGGAAGAAAAACTGCTGCTTCATAAAAACATTGTGTAAACTTTTTAAAACAAAAATGTAAGAGAATATTAATTTAAATTTTAAAAGATACTTTCATTTTACTTTTTATTATTTATTAGAGCAAGGATTGCTGTGATGACTCGTTGGATGGCACAGCTTATTATTTTTGAAACAAGCCCACTTTTTGCTATTACACATTTTTTTACACGAGCATTTTTTAAAATTCTTGTCCAGTACCGCAGCTTTGAGCTGTTGTAACAGTTCGAAGCGCTGTGTCAATATTTGGAACTTCTTCAGTGGAAATTAATTCTTGTTGACATATACTGAACTGATACGTAGAGCATAATTGTTTTTTCGACTAATCGGGGGAAAATCCTTCCCAAAGCAACTAGAACCGGTTCAAAGTACAAAAAGTACCGTATTTCATACTTCAACGTTAAAGTAATCGTTATTCTATAGAATACCTAGTTAAATCGTAGATTTCAATAATTTTATGTGCTTTAACTGACTTGTCCAGTTATTTCATGAAATACCGGATTTCACACTTTAACGGTAAGAGACACACGCACACACATATATATATATATATTTAATTTACATACTGTTTAGAAATATTGGTATCCTAGTATTACACCGGCAATCAATTTTATTAAATAAAAACTCGTCACTAAATACCGCAATATGCAGCCAACAATGGAAACCATTCCCACTCCTATTCGAACACAATGATAGTAATGAAGACCGAATTTGGCAGTATTTTTTAAATTGGCGACGATTTATGATTTTGTGAAATGGATCGACAGTATAATACGTAAGTACCGAAATATTTGTCTTATAAATGAAGAATAATTCAAAAGTTACATAAGCAGAATCCGTAAAATGAGTTAAATTAAAATGGGTTTTAATAGAAAGCTTAAAATGTTTAATATAGACAATCTTATCTCATTCAATGAAAAATGTAATTAGTTAGAGAAACTAATCATCTTAAAACATGTTGTTGTTGCTAATGCCACCTGTCTGACGTAGTCAGATCGAGGCCCACGAAATTCATCATGGCATCGGGCTATATTGTATGTCTGTCGTTAGATGTAGCTTTGAGCACCATACAGGTGACAGTACGATTTGGCTCGGTTCCACCCCAATTTTGAGGGAGAACACCCTTTGAGTGGTCAGGGGTTTCCCACTTCTCTTGCCCTTCCACCAACCACACGAGAGGACTTGCGGCTCGACGGCTATTTAGAGTACCCCCATGCCGCGAAGGCACTATACTGTTTAGTGCCATTTACAAACATCCATGTCTTCTCCGGGATTCGAACCCAGGCCCTACGGCATAGCAGTCAGCGTCGCTAACCACTATACCGGATGGGCGACATCTTAAAACATACACAAGCTCATTCATTATAAAGGAAATACATATTTTATTTTAAAAATTAAATTATAACCTACTTTTGATCTTCTGTTCGATATATTCATAAGATTAGATAATTTTGTTACAAATTAATTTGAAAAAAAAATGACCCATTTTATTTTTTAAAAAAAAATGTTGCATTTTTTGAAAAAGGGTTTTTATTAGTATTATGAAATCCATTTTCAGAAAAAAATGTTTTATAATATAATCTTTTAAAATAATTTTGAAATCTGATATTTGAAAGCCTTTTGGCTTGATGGCTTTGCCATCTTTGTGAGAAATATTCTTTACTCATATTTTGAAATAACTGTCATAATGTAAACTAATTTTTTTAAATCGAAATTTAAAAGACGCTTGGGCTTTCCTGTATAAATACTGTTCGTTGAAAAATCAAGAATATGTTGAATCTTTTAATAATGCATTCTTATTCAAATAATCTGCTAGTTCCTTTGATGAAAAATTTTGGGAATTTTCCTGGGGCTTGTTTTCCTTGAAATTTTTTAAGGAAATTTCTACATTTCTTATTTTACTACTACGAGTAAATTCTGTTTTTTCTAGTTTTCATTTTTAATGAACTCTTAAAATTATTTACTTTTCTCCATCATCAACTTTGCTCTATCAGGCTAAACAATTTCTGCCACAAAGTAAATCAATATTACAATTTTAAAATTTACATAAAACTTAAAACCTTATTTTTAGTATGGAGAGTAAATATTTATAATAATTCGATGTGTAAACTAGCTACCATTACGTTCAAGATTTAACTCGTGTTACTCAGAGCTTGAACTATTTATTTAAATAGAAGACGCACTATTATAGATTAAAAATAATGAAATTATAACATGATGAATTCAATATGTTTTCAAATCCATAAATAAAAAATAAATAAAATCCCTTATTGATTATTGAAAAAATGTGCAAAGCAAAATAAAAATAATAACTTCCTCAAACACAAAAAATTAAAAAAAAGAAAACAAAAATTTTATTAATGTTAAGTTACAAAGCAGTATTACAATTTTAAAATTTACGTAAAACTTAAAACCTTATTTTTAGTATGGAGAGTAAATATTTATAATAATTCGATGTATATTAGCAACCATTACGTTCAAGATTTAACTCGTGTTACTCAGAGCTTGAACTATTTATTTAAATAGACTATGCATGCACTATTATAGATTAAAAATGATGAAATTATAACATGATGAATTCAATATGTATTCAAATCCATAAATAAAAAAATAAATAAAATCCCTTATTGATTATTTAAAAAATGTGCAAAGCAAAATAAAAATAACAATTTCTTCAAACACAAAAAATTAAAAAAAAGAAAACAAAAATTTGATTAATGTTAAGTTACTGCAAAAAGTTTCAAAACATAGCAATTTAATTTTAATTTATCTTTCAAGAAAAAAACAAACAAACAAAGCAATGGGAAAACAATTCCCATCTAAAGAATGTCAAGCAATATTTCTTGCTCAAATAGTTGCGAAGCTACAACAAAATACATCATTCCTGATATGAAAACATTCGTTTTTAATGATGTCTTCCCCTTTTTGATACCCTGTAGTTCTAAGAAAACAGAATCTCTGCAGAACTGGGAATGTTTATTTTATCCTTTCGTATCCTTTTTTGAAAAAGCGAGGATTTAGACACCTTTAGGATATGTAGCAGTATTCATAAATCATACGAGCTGAGAAAATGAAGTATTTCTTGTACGTTAATATATCATAACAAGTGATGAATTTACACATGAACTTTTGTTTCTGTATAAATTCAATTTAAAATTCTCTTTCCAAGAAGTGTGATTTCATCTTTAAAGAAATGAATAAACGGGAAAAAAGCATAGATATTAAAATAATATGAGCGAAATATTTTACAAAATAAAAAAGAATTTTTACACTGCATTTGAATGATTTAAATAAATGTACTTGTTCAGAATTTTAATTGCAAAAATATTTTAAATAATACAAATTCATTTGTAATCATGATTTATTTTTCAGTAGGGACTTGTTTTGCATTATTTAGCATGGTAGACGAAAAAGGACACTTATCTGCAGTAATTATCTACTTATCGATTTTTTGTTTCAAAAGTAACAGGGATTTACTGGACTAATGCACTTCGTCGGTAATTAATTTAAAAGGGAAATATTTTTATCCGTAGAAACATTCAAATAAATCAATCAGACTATAAAGAAAACTTTACAAAAATGTTAAGCAAATGCTTGTAATTTAAGGTTCAGATAAAATTATTTCTCTTTTAATGATTCTTGGATATTATAAAAAATAATTTTAATATCCCAAATAATTCTTTAAACGAGTATTTCATATTTTTACAAAAAATAAATCTGTCTTTCAGCAAATTGAAGTTGTATTTCAGAAATTTCAATGGAGTACCATCTCCAGTAATATTTGCTTTAAATTCTTTTCTATTTAGTTTTTCATACAGGGTGTTTCAAAAGTCGCGCACATCAACCTTTGTGGTTGAGTTTTAAAGACAGATGAATTATGTTAACAAACAGCATAAAGTACAGACAAAGATTGAACGGTTATCCTTATTGTCAGCTGTCAGACATGTTAAAATCACAGTAAATGTTCAAAATAATGTACTTTTTCCTGGACACACAATCGAACTCTTTTTATCAGATTAATTGACATTTTAAGAGAATTATTGTCCGATGATGCATGAAGAGTGAAACTCTTAAGTTCATCAAGGTTTGGGGATTATTCGTGAAGGCTACATTTTTCAGATATCCCCAAAGGAAAAAATGTGGAATGTGACATTTTCACCTGCACAGCGAGAGTTTTCGACTACTCTTCATTGGACTTCTTTATAAAGTGACCTCCACATCTGCCGCTCTCATTTTCACTATGAACGCTCTACCCGATCGTTTCCTGTCTGCAACCGATCCTGTGTCACGGAACCTTTGCACTAAACGTGTTATCATTGATGCATTGGGTGCTGTTTTTCTTGGATATTTCTGCTGAAATGCGGCAGTGAGATTTTGTAGCGAAATAAAATTCAATGATGACTATTCTTTGATCTTGGGAAAACATCATGCACCTCCCATTCCCTACAATTTACAAGTATTTTGAATCTGATCCCAGCTATGTTCAAAACTTCTTATAATGCGGCCCCTGCTGCCCTCTAGTGATAGAAATCTCAAACAACCCTTTTGCTTTTTAAGCAACAAGAATTACCATGTGGATGAGCACGACTTTCGAAACACCCGGTAGTTAGGTAGAAATTTTTTTTTAAGCTTAGACAGTACTCGAAGTTTGAAAAGTTACTAACAATATTTTGATAAAATGATGTCTATAACGAATAAAAAATTTTACTTTAATTCATAAGTAAATTTATGTATTATGATTAAAAAAACCTCGAATTTCTTTTTTTTAAGTATCTACTTACTCTTATCTACATATTCATGTTTTATACTTTTCCAAATGTGACTGGATAAGCATGTTTACTCATTATATTCGAATATATGAAGCAAAAACATTATATTTTTCCAGGAAAATGGGAATGTTTTAAAAATTTTTAAGAACAAAAAAGTGAAAAATAGTCTTTTCTTTCAGTACTTTTTTTAATCTCTTGCTACGTTGTAACATTTGAAGCTTTAAATAAAAGTATAAAAAAACCCGGCATTATTCATTTTATTTTTTAAAAAACATAAAAAAGTAGTTTTTTTAATTGATTATAAATTCCTTAAACTTATATGTATTATATTGTGTGAAATTAAAATTTCTTATAAACCAATTAAAAATCGGCAAATTTAATTGGAATTTCGAAGATTATTCTAAAAAAATATTTTGCAATAAATTTAGCTTTATATATATTATAATTAATTAAAAAACATGTGTTTGAACAATTGTTGCTTAAACATGCTTTTCGTATATAATTAATATTTTGGTTATAAAATATGCTAAATATCTTATGTATGTTCTCTTTTTTAGAAATCTTTCGAAAATGGTGAATTCAACGTGTTTAACCTTCATCTTGCTCTCAGCACTGGCCATCATCTTCACAGTTGCAAGCGACTCATTGGATCAAGTAAGAATTTAAAACATAATAATAATTTAGAACAGGAATAACAATTACAAAAGGAGTTAATGATAAATATTTTATATTTTTTAAATCTAAAAAAATATCTAAAACATAGTTAATCTTTAAAAAAAGTTAACAGAAAAATTATTGTTTACAAAACATGATACATACGTATTACTTCATCAACCAATTTGGCAAATTAAAAGACGTTGCCGAATGCCACGATATTCAGCTAATAGTGGAAAGCTGTTCACACGCATGCATAAACACTGTAATGTTGTTCGCGTTTTTAGATAAGACAGTGTGTTCTACATTAACAATATCACATAACAAAAAGCTTTGTTCAGTAAATCATCTGCTGAGTTACAATTTTTTGTTTTAATTATTCTAATCAAGCTGTCATCATTTACTGCAAAAACCTTATTTTTATATTATAATATATAGTTTTACATATACTCAGCAATTAATTACCATGTACAATAAAATATATTTGAGCATTTTCAAAATGTTTCTCTGGTACTTACATACTATACCATTGACCACTTTCACCAAATCAAAAGACGTCGCCAAATGCTGTTGTTGCGAACCTGTCCTAGTTTATTCCACAGACGCCTTTTTTCAATTCCGACTACTATCTCACTCTCTCTCTCTCTATATATATTTATACATATATTTATCTGGTTCAAATTATCAATCGTTAATAAAATATTTTCTATTCATCCAATCAAGTTCAAATAATTTTTTTAAACTTGTAGGTGATCACTTGATGTTAATACAGTTTTTTCAAATATTATTCATTAACTACCGGTTGATTAATTACATTAAATTAATTAACGGTTTTTGACGCCAATTAAGATTTGTCTTCATTGTTGTAACAATGTAACTGTTAAAACAATGACACAATTTGGCGTCGAAAAGCAATTTTTCAGTAAAACTAGCCAAACCGGGTGTGCATTGTTACAACAATGCAGAAAAATTATGCTCTTTTTCAATTCTTACTATATATATATATACATATATATATCTTGTTCAAATTTTCAATCGTTAATAAAATACTTTCTATTCATCCATTCAAAGTAGGAATTGACTTAAAAACATTTTTCTGGTAATCACTGCAATAATCGGAAACTGATCTCCAGATGCATGGTAATATATAGAAAATATATAAACATTAAATACATATTTAGCTACACCAGCATCTACTACCGATTTCAATTATTTTCTCCTATTGCTTCAATATATTTAAAATAATTACAACATATGCGAAATTAAGCAACATAGTTTTAACAACAGACGACTATATATCAGTAAATAAATCAAGTAATCAGATAAATTAGAGTTACGTGAATTATTGAATTAAAGCAGATAATAATATATAACGGAACAGAACTTTCAACCTAAGCAATATTTATAACTACTGTATAACTTTAATATAGTAAATTAAAAATTAGTTCACAACACAGAAAAGTTATTTAAATAGAAATAAATATTTTATAACACGACAGTCTTGTATACGTGAACAAGATTATTGTGCCTGTACAAGCGTGGGAGCAATTTTCCACTACTGGCCACATTAGTTGCATTTGGCGGCGTCTTTTCATTTGATGAATTGGTGGGCGGTACGATATGCAAGTATCGTTTGTCCTTATTACTCTTGACTCTCCTTTATATCTGACCCACTGTAACATGAATACCATTTTCTCTTTTTTTCCCTTTATATATAAGATATTTTCATTACCTGTATCTTGACGATCAATAAAAAAAAATAATATTCCTTTTCTTTGTAATTGTAGGACAGGATGGATCTGCCAGTCTTGCAGAAAAGACCCTTCTGTAATGCGTTTACTGGCTGTGGCAGGAAGAGATCAAATCAACGAGGAGGAGACAACAATGACCTGTTTGGATCCCGACCAGTATCTCAAAACAAACTCTTTGCCCTGTTGCAACAGAAGATGGCTGAAATCGAAGCTCTCCGAGGTATTTTGGATGAAGTAAGTGTCGTTAATAAATAAAACATACTTCCACCTTCTTTTTTCCTCAATCCAAGCTTCATGATTCACATCAAATAAAAAGAAATTTTCTTTTTTATGTGGATTTCTGGTTATTTAAACTAACCAAATCTTATAATCATTATATATGTAAAAAGTTATGAGTTTGGAATGCCAATCAAATCTAATATTGATGATTTACTGCTTTTTTCCCCCAGTATCATGTTCTATCACAGCTTACAAATCTATTGTCTCTCCACATAAATCTATTAAGCATTTTGAGGTACACCTAAAACTTAAAGGAAATTCACATCCATGCACAAGTCAAAAAAATATAACCATCTCGTAATAAATTAAATTAATTTTCGTATGCTGGTAATTTACAATAATTAAATCTATTAAGAAACATCTTGTTTGAATAATTTGCAATCCATAATTTATTAACTCTCTAATTAAATCAAAATAGGAATTTTTTTGTCTAAAATAATGGCTGAGAAAATCATTTACTACCGAAATAATTCTTGTATAATTTTTTTCTACATCAGGAATTTTTCCTCTACTTATCATTACTGAAATTAAAGCATCTTTAAGGGATTTAATGTTAATTATCTTTACTTTTATCTCACTTGAAAATCTAAGGGACTCGTATTTACTTCTTATGTTATAAATCCAGTTAGTTAAATTCACATGCTCTATAGAATCTTCTTTTAGACAAACTTCTTTATAAAGACACTGCTTTGATAGGAATCTTTCTTACCACTATATTTCAAATTCAAAACAATATTTATTAGAAAATATAAAATGTGATAAAATGCATCTGGTGAAAGTTTTTTTAAAAAACATTATTTTCCGCATTAATAGAAGTACATAAAATATATCAATATGGTAACAATGCTGATATAACTCTCTGTTCATAATAATATATCACTTTGATAATACAAACAAAAACAAGTAATGTATCTAACTTTTTAAAATAATTACACAAGTAATCGTCCATCAATGCGGATAAAATGGAAATGCAAGAATTGCAACAACAATGACATTAATGTAGTTATTTATGAAGAAATTTATTATTATATTTTGCGTTTTTATCTTACTCAGAGACAATGGAAAACTCTAATTTTTCTCATTAAGATATCTTACATTTTTCTGAAGTTCTTATGAAATAGCTAACAACTAAAATGTTTAACTTTCGAAAGATTTAGAGAAATTTTATTTTATTTTTAAGGAAGAATAGATGAAAGAGAAACATATTTTAATCATTATATTTTCATATGGATGCAAAAAATATCATATAAAAATATCGTGTGTGTTACCAAATTTATTAAAAAAAGATTTATCTTTTTTTTTAATGTTTTCTTCATTTTATGACATTTAAATGCCGACTATTAAATAACTTCTTAGAAGTTTCTACATTTCCAAGCCTTTTTTAGCTTCAATTTTTTGTATTTCATAAAAATAATAAATAACTACAAAATTTTTAAAGTGGTTCTTATTTCTTTGATCATTTAGTTTTTCGTAATTTAAATTCTTAATTTAATTGAATTATAGCTCCAATAATTAAAGTATTAATCACACTTTCATTAATTGAAGCATGCAAAATTAGAACTAAAAAAAAGGAAATAATTCTAGCGTAATAATCTTGTTAGGTATTTAATTTACTGTACGGTTTAACTATCGCAGCTTGAAGTGAAGATTTTAGTTATTTTAACCACAGGAATAAAAATAAAATGAATCGAAATTAATATCTAAATTTTCTATTTTTATGAAAAGATTATTTTAACTTCATTGATTTGTGTGTTAAATAATATTTCCTAAGCTTTTCTCTTCAACTGCAGAGTAGGTATGTTGTTTGTTTTATCACACATGTATATTTCCTCCTATTCAATTCTAGCACGTATTCTATCACCGCAAACGTACAATATACAGCGGTAATAACTGCATGAGTATTCAACAGTATTATCTCAGAATGTTTAATATTCATCTTAGGAAGTTTTATTTACAATGAATATTTTCATACAAAATTCACTTACTTGTTTTATCGCTAAAAACCGAATTCGTTAATGCAAATGGTAGGATTACTTAAACAATTAAAATTGCTTATCACAACTAATTAGACGACAACATAAGAAGTTTTCAGCATGATTAATCAAAGCAATTACTTAAAGTGTGAGTTTGAATTTATTGTTCAAAAAAAGATTTAAAAGTTAAATAAAGTGAGGATTTAAGGAATCTCTACTTTTTTCTTAAACCGAACGACATAGTTAATAATGTTAATGCATTTTACAATATTACTATCAATTCTTTGCAAGAAAATACGATCAAAATTCATTTCTATGATATTCAAATACGTAATAAATAATCAAATTATTTTTTAATTTATTTGTTTTAATATAATTCACAAGAATATTATTTATTTAAAATTAATAATTTTATCAAACATAATTAACTCCACAAAGAACTTTGAAATTAAAAATATAAAATGAAAGCCACAGTAATTAAAATAAAATTTTGAAGACATATTGTCTAGCCCTGTTATGGGCAAAGTACGGCACGCGGGACAACTCCGGCCCACCGAGGGTTTATCGACATGGATGGTACATGGCCCACTACAATTACGTTTTGGCGGTCGAGAAGTTTAAAGTGGATTTTACTTAGTAGAATAATAGATGCATAGCCTACGGAAGAAGCTGAACTAGCCGTATAGTTCATGTGTTGCATAATACGGTGTGCAAACTGTGGTTAAATGAGAGGCGCGGGCGAGTGAACTCAGTCGCCACTCGCCAGCTGTCACTAACCAATCCACACGTTTTACGTTAATTTTGTCTCTTGTTCTTGTTTGTTCGCGTAACGCTTTACATTCATAAATTTTTGAAGAAAAGAAACACCCCTTTTAAGATAATGGAGTATAAAAAAAGTCGATTTCGAGTATCGTTTTTTTAAAGAAGAGTGGACTTAGAAATCAGAAACCGATTGACTGATGAACACCTTTTCGCCCTGCTGAAAGTTGCTTCATCACAGCTGGAACCTGCTTTTGAAAATATTATGGAAAACCCCAAAAACAATTCCATATGTCTCACACGTCTAACATGTCAGGGCCTTCGAATAAAAGATTAAATAAATATTATTTAAGGTAAAAAGTAATTTGTAACATTTGAGTGTAATGCTGTAATGTTTTTATAGCATTATGATTAAAAGATTTAACACAAAATGCATTTTTTCTATAATTTTGGCCCTCCTCTAGAATTTCTTAAACTTTGTGCCCCCTCCCCCCATTAAAAAAGTTTGCCCACCACTGGTCTAGCCCAATTTTTTTATACACGTGCCTTTAATTTTTATAATTAACATTAGAATTAATTTTAAATTTAACAGCGTAAATGTGGTATGAAATACATATTTAGCTTATAAAATACTCAGACGGATACGTACCTGTAATAATTGTAGAGAAACTCATTGAGTTAAATAACTTTATTAATTAATTTATTGAAGTCAAAATAAAACAATCAATTTTATGTAGATACAGAAATGCTTTTAATGCTTATTAGAACATAGAAATGTTTTTACTATAAACACAAGTCCTGAAAAATTCTATTAAAAAGATAAAAGATACGATATTCTCCTTATTTTAAGACAAATTATTTCCTGAATATTCCGAATGTGATTCTAATTATAGATCAAAGAACGTTTTTGGTTAATGAAATAATATTTCTTTGATATTGCAGAATAATTCCTTAACTGAAGAAAATTAAACTTCTTATAAAAGAATTCGATATAGTTATGATAATTCATTGTGAAAGGATCAGTCTTCCGATTTTAGTTTAAGCTATTTGTTCCGAAATAAATTCCAAAAAAAAAATGGTATCGCTTTATTCATCTTTTAAATTATCTGAAATCTACGGAAAACTAATTTATCATTTATTAATAATTTACGCTTACTTAAGCAGAAATACTTTCCGGATTTCAATATTCCTACTAATGAAATATTTTACAAATTATTTTTGAGCAAAAAGGATTGAATTATTAATGATGGATGCATATGGTGTTCACTACATCATTTGTCATTAGACGTTTCGTTCTTAAATTAAAATTGTACTTAGTTTTAAGCAAAGAGAATTCATGTTACTTTAATCATAATTAAAATCAGCATGAATATTTATCATTTTGATTATTCGTATGTATATAGTAATTGTGTATGTGTGTTTAATTATCTAAGAATTGAATAAGAACGCTACTATAAACACAATTTTTTTCTCAGGAAAATTAAATAATTAATTAAGAAAACACTTAAAACATCTTACTAAATTTAAAAGATTTGCATAATTTAACTGAATCAAGATACTTGTAGAAATATCATAAGCTTCTATAGGTGTTTACCTCTTTGAAACAAATAATTTAAAAAGATAAAAGCAAAATGGGAATTAGAATTGTTGTAATGAATTACAATGTTTTCATTTCCATTTTAGAGCATTTTCATCTTCTCTCAATGCTTAAAATTTTATAGTAATTCGTTACCAAAAATATAGTGAACATGAATTAATTTTCGAAAATAGATGGATCTCTAAATATAATTTTTGCCAACTGAAGATTCTTAATCAGTTTTGTTAAGGATGGAAATGCATTGTGACGCTTCAAATAATTTAGAAAGGTTTGTATAATGTCGACATTTTTTTATTTAAAAGTAGAAAATTCTCAATTAAATTATATTTAAAAAGTGAGAAATTGTAAATAAAAATGTGAAATATGTGAATGTTCATTGACTAATTGTTCAAAAATTTTTATAAAATACTATTTCGACTATATAAATACTCTGTAAAATTTAATTAGTATGTTTGACATTTTATTGTCTAATAACTTTTCCTAAGTTATTTGTTTTATCTTGGAGTTTTTAGTTATAGTAGTTTAATCTGCATCTTTTTTGGCAGTATTTGCTTGTAGAAATAATAATGATGCCTTAGATAAAGTTGATGCCGCAACTTTTTTTTATTTGTAAGTAAGTTCATAGAACATTAAAAATAATAGTCGAAAAACTGCGTATGAAATTAAATCGTAAAGAACGTGATCTATTGAAAGAAATTCATTAAGAGAAAATGTTATTGATTCGAAAAAAAATACGCAGCAATGAAGGGAGGAAAAATCATTCTTTTGGTAAAAACTTGTAAAAATATATGGCTTCAGATAAACGTGAACACGATGTGGAACGTGATGAAAGAGCTTTATAATAAAAAATGTATCGATCCGATTTAGATATAGGTATTTCCTTCTGTCCTGATTGTTCTCATTACTTTAAAGAAATAGCTATTTCTTATTTTTTTTATTAAATTGAGATCATGAAAAAATGGAAAAGTTGAAGCAAAATACTTTAGAACTATTTCTGATCATCTTTGTTCAGGGGTCGGGGAACTTTTAAAACAAAAGAGCCAATTTTTAAGTAAAACAAGACAAACTATCAAAGAACCTAAGAAAATTGAGCCTAACTATATATATCAAAGAGCCTATTTATTTATACACGCTTGCGCTGGAGGGAGGAGGGCTTTGGTAGTGTTCGCGGTCATGACTCTTGCTCCAATCAATATCTATTACTATATTTGAATACAATTTTAGCTAAAAAAATGTTTTATACTTTATCAAAAACTAAAAACTACGGAAGATATTTTTATTTCTGTGTCTCAATGCAAGAAAAACCATTGGGAAAATTTCATAACGTTGTGAATTTAAATTTCAAGCATTGTAAAAAATATTCTGCATCTCAAAGATCCCGTAAGCTATCTTTACTTGAAAAGCACGAGGTTGAAAAACAATTTTATGAGTGGTTAGAACAAGGAATAATTAGAGAAAGTTGTTCTTATTTTTCCTCTCCTATTGTGGTGTGTAAAAAGCGTTTGTGTATCAATTATAGAAAGCTAAATAAAAAATTAATCAGGGACAGATATGCACTTCCTGTAATTGAAAGTATTAGATACATTAGGGAACGGTAGAGTGTTTTCGACTCTAGATTTGAAGAATGCATTTTTTCATGAGATGTTGAAGGAACAAGTAAAAAATACACCGCGTTTGTAATGGAAACAGGCCAATACGAATTTTTAAAAGTGACATTCGGTTTATCTATTAGCAGTAACTATTTCCAAATATACATTAATACAACAAGAGCTTTATTCAAAAATTTTATGCTTACATTAACAATTAAAATTTGTCGTGTATTATAACCTCCCCTAACATTATCCTCATCTCGTCTAGTATTACTCATACTTAAATGTGTAAGCGAGTTAACGAATTCACAAGATACATTTACAAATAACCATATTTATTAATTTTTCTTAATCAAGGAAGGTCATATACACTATTCAAATATAAGAACAATAAAATACAGTGGAGAATGAGAAGGGGTCACTAATTGCGGAACTACGAAATCTAAACTGAATCCACGAAGGATAAGCGCGTACAATTACAACTACACACGTATACGTAATTACAATTCTTGAATCACTAACCTGATTTCTTAACTTACGGCAGGTTCGTCTTGTAGGTTATTTGGATCTTGATTGGATCACGGCTAGAATTCCCTCTTTAATGTGCGACTTCTATCTTCAGCTTTCCTCGTAGCTTTTCTACGGACTAATTTTATCAACAACTATGAGTTGGATTCCCGACGGTTCGATTCACTTTACTTTACAAAACCTACTTCTTCACTTGACAACTATTACTCATTTCATTTCATCCTCCCTTGATAACTCGCTAAACCCGAATTTATATAAAATATCTCATTTGCATAAATCACGCTTTGGCTCCCGGTGGAGATTGGTTAAAATAAATAAAATTTAAAAGAAATAAATAGAGGATTAGTAAAGAACCGTACAGATCCATCACAAATTGATCTTGAGTGCTTTTGCATATAAAAATCATTTCAAAGTTTGTCATAAAATACGAAATTCACTTTTGTCACTTCTGTTTGACTTTTCTCTATCTCTTGTCAAAATTCATGAGTGTTCTCGAAAGCAATCAATTAAGAAAACATTGCTGGAAATCTTTTTTAAGGTACGTTTTCCTGTTACGGCCTCTTTACCAATAATTTGGAATTTTACTGCTTTAAAAATAATTGTAATGTTTTCACTAATGTCTCAGTAATCATTGTTAATGAAAAATAATTTATAATGCAGAAATAACGATCTAAATAACTACCTTTAGCCAGTCAAATATTTAAATGTGTATCTAAGTTCAATTTTTTTTTCATTTAATAATTATAAAGGAAAAAAGAAAGAAAATTTTTAGTAGGCATAATTATTTTTTTTATAACTTATAAAAACAAAAGACTGAAGAGCCACCGTTTGCCGAGCTTCTCTCCTAGTTTATTATACTTTTATGCTTTATCATTCACATAAACAATTTCTTAATTTACAAAATTGTGTTCAAGATACATTTATGCAATCATCACGTTATCCCCTTTAACCGGTTTGATCGTACGCTGTAAGGGCACTGATATTTTTTTGCTTTCCTTTTTTTTGGTTTGCTTGTAATTCAAATTTTTGTACAAAGAATACTTGTAGTATTAGTACTTTTAATGGATGGCGTAGTTTATCTATGGTTCTGAAATACTTTGCATTAGGCTTTTTCATTGTGGTTAAGATGGAAATTTTTCTGTGAATAACTCGGGATGTTAGATTTTTGAAATATTTTTTCTGTTTGAAACACTTGTGTATTTAGATCGGCATAGTCTTTTTCATTATGGAATGAAGTAAGCGGAAAAATTTTCTAGTTAAGAAATGGAATGAATTCGTATTCAAATTCAAAATTTTCTTCTAAGTAATTACCTAAATTCAAATAAATTATGCAGTGTTTTTGAAATCTTTTGAATTTATCAAAAAAGAAGAAAAGGTATTTCATAAGGATTTTTTCATCATACACACACATTCTCGTCATTGGTATGTGGAACTCACGTGTCATATACTGTAAGAAAAAAAAGGAAAACATACAGTTAGAGTTTGGATCTGATAGATTACATTATTATAAAATATCATCCAGGAACAAATTTTAGACGTGTACGACCATGTTCCCAGCTTAATTCTCCGAAACCTGTATGCTGAGAGACATTTTATCAAAATCATTGTTCTCATCGATAAGAAACTGAGAACCAGTAAGTCAATGTGCAGTTTATTGTTCAAAAAGAAAGAAAATATAGATAGAATCATAAAAGACGATATGTTTTTGCCCTGAGTGTAGCCTAAAACTTTTCATTATCTTATGTTTCATATTGCATAACACACACACACACAAAAAAAAACCTCTCACCAGTTTGAAAAATTGAAAACATCATAAAATTCAATAAGTATGTTATAAATTTTTTTTGAAAAAAATGTGAAATATTCTTTATGGCATTCAGAGTGTACTTACAAAAAAATAAAAAAATTTTTGTTCCAAAATTATAAAATAAATTATGGTGCAAACATTTCAAAATTGAACATTAAAATAAAATCCTTTCTTTTCTCGTTATATTAAGTTTAAGTTAATTTATAAGACCTAAAAAATATACCTTTTCTAAAATAATTTTTGTTTAAAGAAATGATCAGTGAAGAACCTGAAAGTATACATGAAGTTTCAAAATATATTTTTGATTTAAAATATGTAATATAAAACAAACATAAAAATCTATTCTTCTCCTAGACATATAACAACACTATTATACGTTGGTGCTAATCCAGATTTATACAACCATTATTAACCGGTGAACCACTGAAACGTAAATCTAAAGAAATCTCCCACATTTACACTCATAGAATTCCCCCTCGATAACCACGAGCAATGAACTGGTTGCGGGAGGGACACCGACTGATTTCATGCTGCATGTAGTACTTCCAGCCAATATCGGATTAATGGATACGTTAAACTCCATGTTACGTGACTTGTGGTCAGTCGTCGATCTGAACCATTGAACAAACAGCATGTGGGAATGTCGAATGGACTTAATGGAAGGGCTCAATTACGTTGATTGATCCTTGAGCTGGGTACATACACAACACGAAAGTGTGGGAAAGTATACAAGTGGGGGAGAACGCATGAATGTTCACTGAGGATTTCTTAGTGAGTTAGAGATTTGTTGTTGGACGTTTGTATGAAATGTAAGAGGATCGCCTATTCATCAAATGTGATGTTACTTATTTTCCCAGAAGATTGAGTGGGACAGGAATGATTGATTAAACAAGAGGAGAAACGAAACTTTAATTAATTTTTCAACCTTTATTTTTATTCTAAATAGAAAAAATTCATTAAATTACTATATAATTATAGGATGCCACATTATTCTCAAAAAGACCATACATATGGACATTAATGAATAATAAATTAATTCAGTACTCAAAATCTAAAACCATATAGAACTAAACCGATTGTTTAAATAATATCAATTTAAGATTATAAATTTCAAAAGATTTTTAAAATTCTGGGATTTAGTATTTATATATATATATATATATATATTTCACTTCTTACCAATAATTTATCTTAAATATTCTGATATTTTGATTGATTGATTGTTTATTAATATAAGATTTAGAAATGAGGGCTAATGGCGACGGACCTCCCAATTTTGAACCACGGTCAAGTGACGAACTTTCAACCCACTCTCCAAATTTCAAAACCAAGCTAACGTGGGGACTTTGATCCTTGATAGAGTTAATGTACAGCAACCCAGCGCTTTTCAATCTGTCTTAAGTAGCATTAGGATTTGAACCCACAATTCTAATATAGTACAGATCTTTTTTAACAAGAAATGAAACCAGTATTGGTTATTAATACTGACAATAACTGGTTACAAGTAATATTTTAATTTGTTATTATTCCTGCGATTTTATATCCGATTTTCTTTTCGCGCTCTCTAACATTTTGAAGTTAATGCACCGTTTATATAGATAATGATTTACATCTTTTACGTCTTACATATTTAAAGTATTTGTTTTTATTATTAAAAAAATAGTCCTTAAATAAGTTTTTTTAGTTAAGATTTGCAATTTAAAAATGCTTAATTTTACTTTCTGAGGAATTTCGTAAGTAAACGACATCTGCTAAGCTAAAATTACAAAGAAATAAATAAAAAAAAACGGCAACTAAAAGAGTTAAGTTCAATTAAGGAACTAAAAAAAAGTTTTTGAATGATAAACTTATATATTGATTTCTGTTTTTATTCACTACAGGATTTTTATTTTATTCTAGGACAAATTGAATTAATTTTAATGTCTTCAGATGTTCTTATCTTTTTTAAACTTAAGATCTTTAATTTCTTTTGAAAAAAAATTTTTAAAAAATTATCAGGCTTGAATTTAACGCTTGATAGATTTGTCTAAATAAACTCTGTCTTTTTTTGGAATTTTGTCTCTTTACTTCAAAATATTAATAAAAATGAAATTTAATTTCAGATGATTTTTTTTATTCCAAGTGATTTCTTGAGGATTTTGAAGAGCTTAAAGTATATAATTAGAACTTTTTCAATATTATTTGCGATACATAGAAAAAATTAAGTATTTGTTTATATAATGCTACAAAAACTTCTGAATATTCATATCCTAAATTGTTTTGAAAATTTAATTCAATGGATTAAATCAGGGGTCTTCAAACTGTGTTCCACGGAATTGTGGGGTTCCACGAGTCACAATTAAAATTGCCAAAGAAAATTATAAATGCGTATGTAAAACGGATTCAAGTTTTTATGAAGTTTTATTGCAACACGTATCTATAGCTTATCCCTGTCATTAAAACGGAAAATTTTATTAATACATAATATAACTTTATTTTTCAATACTTTCAAACTCTTATTGTAATAAAATAAAAAAGAGTGTTAAAGCATTTTTTTCGTCTTTATCTCTAGCTACAAGATTATGATTATTCTATTATTTACAATACCAAATTCTAAGAAGTAATTTCATACTCATTAGTACAATTTTTTGCAAATCTAAATCAATTTTCCATGGGAAAAATGCACCATTTTCCATTTGGGGAAACACCCACCTATTATGAAAGAGAGGGAAAAACTCATTGACATATCAACAGACTGACGTTGAAATTTAATTTAAGTAAGAACAGCTCCTAAATTTTAGGACGCAAGTTTATGCAAAATGCACAGGATTTCTCAGACAGCATAAACATTTTAATGACATTCAAAACAATGTATTTGGGTGAAAAATATTTCTCAATGTGAGATACAACAAAAACAAAATATAAAAACAAATTAAACGCAGAATATGAAACGTGACTCCAAATAATTTCAACAGACCTGGACTTCAACAATTTGTGTAAAAAAATGCAAGGATATATCGCAGTTACTAAAAATAATTCATGGGCATGTAAAACATGCATAACAAATTAATATTATAATTGAGTAAATTATATTAAAATCAGATTAAGAGATTTTAATGTAAAAAAATACAATATTTTTTTCTAATTATATTTACTTTAAGTACCTATAGCGTGTTAAACTACTTTAAGTATTATTTTAAGATGTATTTTTCGAAGTATGTGTGTGGGCGGTTCTATGAAAACATCTTATAGTTCTAGGGTTTCCGTAAGTCACAACATATTGCAGACAACTGGATTAAATCAACGATTTTTAATATGTTTTAACATCATGTCTTTATTACATTTATTTCTTCACTTCGAAATATTTAGGGATTTTGTGCACTATATGAATTTAAACATAAATATTAAAAAAAACACTGAGTAATAAAATGTTTTTAAAAATAATTGACATTTTTAGTAGGAGAAATTTAGTAAGTTTATTATAGAAGACTATATAAAATGTATTGTTTCTTAAATTTTTGAAGAACAAAAGGCCAAATTATTTGAAACAAATTAATTTTGTCTAATTTCAAAACTCAGATATATTATTTTTCTGAATCACGAGCAATTTACAAAGATAGAGGAAATTTTACATAATTAATTTTACAATCAAATGTGAAAGCTTTTCTAAATTCAAAATGTTTTATTCCAAGCACAAAGCATATTTCAACCACTGAGAAATCTTGTATTTTTCAAAGACTATTTGTAAACATCGTATTTTTCTGTTAATTTTTATTGAGAACCAGGATATGGAAATATTTTGCCTTTTATTTTATAGATCAGTACATTTTCTTAAATTCCATAGTAATATTGACAAAAAATGAGCTATAATCCATGATTTATAAACAATTTTTAAGTTTTTGTTTGCGCATAAAATGATTTATATTATCTTATCTATTGAAAAAAACTCAATTTCTTTTGTTTCGTGGGAAAAATGTGATTTCTAGATCAAAAGAAAAGCAGGTTGTTGCAATCCCAATAAGAGAAAATCAGGTTTTGGCCATTCCGGGCATCGCAAACATTCTTTCTACAAGACTTTTCCTGCCTTTCACTAATCTATTAGGAAGATAGAGGCGTAAGCATCCTTAAGAGACGAGTTGTGCTGCTGCTGCAAAAAAACATTGTTTGCCCTTAGCCAATCGGCAGTTGCAGAATTAGTTTATTTCAAATGTCACATTTTTGCGGTCTAGGGAATTTCGGATGAATAGGGAAATTCCCAGTAGAGAAAAAGAGCGAGGAACAAGATAAAACTGAATTGTACAAGAAATGACAGGCTGGAATCTATTTAGATGTAGAATTTTTGACGTTTAAGTTTAGAATATATATTCCTTAAAAATAAACTATCTATTCGTATTTTTTTTCAAAAATGTTCTTGAATTGTCTTTTACGTGTCATATATTTAAATTTTCATATGAAAGATAAGCCAAATAAGTGACTATGTTTCGTTAATCAGAATTTATTGAATATGAATCGTCTTTTACATAAAACTACATATTTATATTTATTTTAAAATGTAACAGAATTTAGCTTCAACTGATAAAGTTTTTATGAAGTAAAGAAACTCGTAGTTTATTTTTCTGGTGATTTCAATACGAATAAAATATTTTACAAAGAAGGATATTTGTAGACACATTAGTTTTTCCTTCCCCAAACAACTTCTATAATTCCTCTTAATACTTTATTAAGTTAACCAGACTAAAGTTGAAAGAAATCATTCTATTCTCAAAACAGAAGTTGATTTTCATTTGACATTGCTTTTCACTTGCCTTATTTTTAATGCCTGAACTACAATTTTTCCCTGATTGGATAAATGTATTTTTTTATTACTATTTGATACCTGGGTATCAGGACATTAGACTTTGGAGGAAAAACTAAAATGAAGTTATTAATTAATTTTATCAAGCTGCGAATCTTTATATGGAAATACACCATGAACATATTTACCCAACTATAAAAATTAAAGTATAGATTAATCAATATAAAGAGGAGAAAAGTGACTCATTCAATCACTTACTCATCACAAGATCTACTGAAATATTAGACCAATTGACTTGAAATTCGATAAGCATGCTTCTTTTGTTGAATAGAGATCTACAAAAAATAGATTTGTGGAAATCAACTCTAAGATGATTATACCTCCGATTTAACCATTCTAGTAGTTTTTTCCCCACAAAAGCTAATTGGACCTCAAAAGCAACACGATTGATTATTTAGTGCAGTGACCATTTTTGGTATGAATCGTGGTCGTGAAATTATGGACAGTGACATTACTTCTTTCGAGATGTGGGTTCAAGTCTTAGTGTCATTAAAACCCGTCTTGTAGAGGAATTGATTCACGTTAAATCTATTGAGACTCAATTTTTTTTACGTTGGTGTTGTAGAACGGTTGATGGGGCACATGATCTCGGATGAGGTCTTAATCCCGTGTCTTGAGTTATTGTTGAGCATTATTTACATACACTTGCCATGATTGGTGGGTCGTTGGTGTTGTGTAGAAGATTGAGAAAGTGGTTGCCAGCTCTTATAGTTTGAGCCAAATCCAAAAGTACGAGGTCCGTCATCAATGCCCCTCGTGTTTTCAACATTAACCCCTTAACCAATCAATTTTTTTCTGCCCAAAATGTTCCTAAAAAAGGCACGTTTTTTATTTTTTATATTTTTTTTATTATTGCATATAACTAAGCATACTACTTAACCGAACGAAAGTACGAGGTCCCCGTCATCAATGCCCCTCGTGTTTTCTACATTAACCCCTTAACCAATCAATTTTTTCTGCCCAAAATGTTCCTAAAAAACACACGTTTTTTACTGCATATAACTAAGCATACTACTTAACAGAACGTGAAAATGGACGAATTTTATTTTAGTTTTCAATTTTAAAGTGTTCACTCTATTTCGTATTTTATAATTCGGAGACACACACAAAAAAAACCCTAATTGTTCGCCTTTTATAAGTATACTCTGCTTGCTTTGATGGATGTTTCATAAATCTTAAAAGAATTTCTCTCATATTTAAAAAAAAAATTTCATGATCATACATTTTTTTCAAACAGTTGTTGGTTTTGTGTGAGTGTGTGCATACAGTAGAACGTCGTTTATCCGAATCAATTGGGACCGGACACCGTTCGGATACGCGATTGTTCGGATAACCGAAAACCGAATGCGATCCATGCAGTATTTGAAACCAGACACTACACAAATATTGAAAATCATCACATGCGGGAAACGTGCTTGAAGAAAAGGTATAATAGGTGCAAAATGTCGCAATCTTACCTTGTTTGTGGAAAATTATCACTTATTTTTCGCTGTATCATTGTACACCTTCGTTTTTTCACTTCAAGATCTGTGATTCTCTTCAGCAGCTGTAGTTGAGTAGGACAGCACTCTGATTGTTGTTCGTACCACTCCATAGCTGTCTCTAACGCAGAAAAACGCTTCAGCATTTAAAGGACCTTTGCTACTTTCGTTGTTGTTGTCCTCGTCTTCATCCTTATCATCGTCGACAGGGTTGGATTCTTCTTGCACGGAAGTTACAATCTCGTCATCATTTAGCATTTGAAATCCACAGTCTTCTGCAGCACATGCCATCCAGGTTTCTACATCTTCTTTGTAGCATTCTTGAAATCCTGGGATCGATTGGACAAAGTCTGTAATTTCTTCCATGCGGTCGTCATTGAAGTCTTTTTCGCCTTCTAATCTGCCTCATGCGAAACAATTGTTGAGCATTGCACTGTTCGAAAACGTATCCGGACCAAAGTCCGGATATTTGACACTCGGCATAATAAACGTTCGGATAAACGACGTTCTACTATATATATATATGCATACGCAATTTGATGTATAGTGTAGCACTAAGCCTTACATTGTAATGGGGACAGAGGTAATATCGGTTTTTTTTGGATTATCTTTCCATTCTCATCTTCTCAAGCAACAAATTGCACGTTGCCTTACCAATACCTATTCATTATCGAATATTTTCAAGAATCTAAATTCCTGCCGTCAAGGAAAAATACTTGATTTCGCAAAAACAAACAAAAAAAAAAAATTCTGGATGAGAAGTATTTTAGTGCTATGGACCAACTGCATCTCTTAAAACACTAGTACTAATAACCTCACTATAAGAATTAAAAATATGTGCAAATCTAAGATAGATAGAAGAAAATATCAGTGCCCGTACAGCGTACGCGCAAATCGGCTGTGACCAGCTTTCGGTTGCCCGTACGGTGTACTGGCAAATCAGTTAAGGGGTTAAGGTTATTTATTGATTTGAAGTGCGGCCTTGATTCAATCAATCGAATTAAAGAACATTCCTTTTTTCAACTAATTTCAACTTAGCTTTTCGATAACGTTAAACATTGAACACATTCCCTTTCTTTACTTAACAAATTGTATCTTTTTTTGTATACGATATCTTATAAGGTTTTTCAAGAAATGTACATATCGTGTAAAAAAGGTATAATCAGGATTCTACTCCAAGCGTATTTTTAACTCTTTTTCTTACTTCACTCCCTCCTCCCAAATTGTCTGTTTCATGTTTTCTTTTTTTAAGAAAATGAAGTATTAGGTGATATAAGATGTTTAAAAGTTGACAGTGTAAAATGAGTCTCCTCTACAGTATTAACAAAGGAGCTTTCACCCCAAATCGGTAAATCAATAGTTTCATTATAGCTTTCTGTGAACTGAATCAATCTTTTTTGACTCCCGCTACGACTTAGTCGGGAGGCTAATCAAAGCAAACGGATGTCCACAAGGTGTCAACGCCTTCCAAAATCAAATTTAGTGTTCCTAATGGATGAATGGGGTGAGGAGAATATAAAGGGGGTGGATGTAAAAATGATTGATTATGAGGGGGTGTTGCAGTGCAATCATATATATTGCTGTCATTTTCTAACAGGAAACAAGAATCACGGATTGGTAGGAATGATTTATATTTCTTAAAGAATAAAATCTTCCTACTCTGTACTTTGGTTATACGTTTGTGGCAAGTTAATAAACTCAGAAAAGATTTCTTCCGACGTTCAACTGAAATAAATCAAATTCCCTGTTGATGAATCTCAAAGTGAAAGATTTCTACTGACAGCTTCTGATTTTCGAATCGAATAAATCTTGCTTTTCATCATTATCTATTAATGAAGAGTTTCAAATTAATTCCCCACAGTATTATTTGTAATACACTGGTTTATTTTTTGGGCTCTATTTTTATTAAAGCTAAAATTACATCAAATTTGATTAAATGACAAACTGAAGACATACACTGCTGACATTAAAACTGCAACACTAGAAGGAAAAGCAACCAGCAAAACTTAACTTATTGTATGTATACAGCACAATAAGAGTAATTTAATATGTAGGCAATTTGAAGGTATAATGGGTTCAAAATTGGTACACACTTGCCGCCTTTGGCAGCTGAAATGGCTCCAACTCGGTTAAGCATCGAGTCGAATTGGGTTTGAATACTGACTAGTCTTTGCATGCATTCTGCTTCAAGACCATGCCATACTTCATCAATGGTAGGAGTTAGAGAGTGGTGGAGGCCCAGTTTCTCAGCAACCCATGATGCGATGTTTTTAATGGGATAGATATCTGGAGAACTTGTTGGCTAGGGCCATACTTGAACATTCTGAGTCGAAATAGGTCGGGACACGACATGCAACACGCGGTCTTGCGTTATCTTGTTGAAAGATGACCTCTTCCAGTCCTCGAAGATAGAGCACAGCCAATTTTAATATTTGAAGAATATAACGCTAGCTTTTCTGATTACCAGTGATGCTAAAAAGAGGTGTTCGTGCTATATACCCAATGGTTGCCCATACCAACCCTGAAGTAAACAGCACGCAAGCGATATCGAATGTAAGCAGGTCACGTGCATTTTCTTCGGTGACTTCACACACGGATTTGACCATCATGACGCTACGTGCAGAACCGGGACTGAGCTGTAAAGACGACGTAGTGATACTCCTGTATCCAGTTTTGTCAATGGGTGTACTACTGCTTCCGCTCGTCTCTATTCTACTGTGTCAAGAAAAGTCACAATAATGGTCCCCGTGTAGAAGACAGTCAGTTTTGCTACAGATGTCATTACACTGCCCGTTCAGATATTTGTCCTGCTAGAAACAGACCCACATCCTGACACAAGGCCCGTTATGCAACTGAACAATTCTGCAAGGCCGACCTGTCAACATGTCAGTCCTATAGGGTGTTTTAGACAAAAGGCCATTGAGATCCTTTATAGCTTTCAGTTCATCTCTCTGAACCAACTGATTTCATATTCGCAGGGCAGTTATTGGATTCCGACCAATGTGAGTAGCAATGTGATGGAACGATAAACCGCTCTCTTGATAGGGTACAATCCTGGCATTATCGAATTCCAACAGGTTCTGGTTGCTATTTCATCTTCTTATACGAGGGACAATATGATCTTCTCATAAACAACCAATACTCAAATATGCTTTTAGAATGAGAAATTCGCTGCATAAATTTTCTCTGAGATGGTATTTCTCCCTCCTGCGTCGTTCAATTCCACTTAAATGTTAATCGTTTGCATATCCCAGAATCTTCTTTTCTTCCAAATTTGACATTTGTAGTACTATCCCTCCATAATGGTGTTGTAATTTAAATGGCCAGCACTGTATTAAGATATATTAGAAATATGGATACTATTTTTTTATTAGCTACATTATTTTATTAATATCGAAAGATGATTGAAAACAAATTGTTTAATGATGGTATAAAAGTACAATACATAAAAACTTTATGTTTAAAATAATTACTTGATATTGATTATTCCAACTTTAAATACCCGAACATTTGAAACACAATAAAGATTTAAAAATACAGCATGCATTTAAGAACACGTCCTTCTTCCCCTTTTAGAATCCCTTTAAATTATTTTTAAAATCTATTTAAAATTTGTGTGTTTGAAGTTAAAAATAAATAAATGCACTTAAAAATTATATATTAAAACAATTATACGTTTTCATCCGATATAGAATAATGAAATAGCACACTTTAAGTTAGATTTTGAAAGATACTATTTTCAATCACTTTTAAAGCAAAATTGATATTCACTTATTCATAAGTTACAACTTTGTCATAAAATATCTATGGGTAGTTTTTAAATCACATAATATATATTTAACAACAAATTAGAATTTTTTTTTATCTATAAACTTTGTACTAATGCAATTTTGAAAAAGAAAACTTTCTCTTAATGGTAAAGTATCCAATGGCTAAACAATATTTTTGTTTGACTATTGGGATTACTTCTAATGCAATTATTAATATGCATATTTTTATTTCTATATGAAGTAAAAACAATGTAAAAATTATTCATTTGCGTCAATTATCACAAGAAGGAAATACAAATAGAAAAACATGTTAAAAATTGTTTTAATAAATACCAGAAAACGTGTTGTATACACAACTCAAAGTATTTCATAAGGGAAGTTATTTTCATAATGGAATTTTGTTTTTAATGAACCAGATAGCTTACTAATCAGGAAAAATAATGAAAAATATAGAACAAATTTCAGAATTTTCATTCAAGAAACGCAAGGGATATTTTAAAAAATTACTTTAATTTAGATCTTTCTATCCTTTATGTTATTTAAATTCAAGAAAAACTTCACATACCATGAATTTATTTAAGTAAACATAAATTCTCCCTCGCAGTAAATAACCCATAGCGAAAAAGAATCAATACGAAATCCATTAAAACAAGAATATTCAAGAAAAGAAAAGAAAAATACGAAGAAAACATCTCCATTAACCTTTATATTAATATTCAACAGCCCATTTATTTAGAAATTTTTTATTAAGCAAAATCATGCATACATGTCAGAAATATAGAACATAAAAAAGGTCCTGAAACATAATTTATGCAGATATGAATGATGAAGAGTAATTATATCACCGTTTCTATATTCATCCGTGAAAGCAATTCTTGCAGCATATGAGCGTTAGCATCGCATAATCTGGACAGTCTTTGTTCAGTGCTGACAGATTCTCTTTTTTATGAATCTTTTTTCCCACCCCATGTTGTACAATTTTTCTTAATTCTCGTTAAATGCCTTCCCACTAATTTGTATTGATGTTGAGCTGGTGTGTAGAATCCCGCTAGGTAGGTTTTTAAACGTCATTCAAGTGTAAATGTTAATGGATACGACATATTCTTTCAGCTCGTCTAAATGACTTCCTGAAATTGCCATGGAGGCTTCAGTGTTTTAATTATCATCACATTTTTCCGTACATGTAGATGACATGGTAAACAACGACATCAGTAATGTTTACTTTTTTGTTCCTGCATCGTATTTTTGGCCCGATTTTATGGTTTAATTTTCTGAACATCCTTGGAGCATTCTATAATTCAATACTTTGAATAATGCTGCTGCGAATTCTTGACATTTTCAGCAGCGCAAAATGAATAATAAATATTTGTTGGGCTTTTGAGGCACTATTTTTTATTTACTGTGAGATGGTTTGTTTTGCATTCTCAATGTTTTTTGCTTTAACTGATCTTATGTTTTTAATTATTGACTGCAACGTTTCTTACGAATCTTTTGACATTTAAGTTAATTACATGAATAATTTGAAACTTCTTATTTCTACACTGTTTAAATTTTCATCATTAACATAAGTAGGTGTTTTCAATTTTACTGCCTTTTTTAATTAAGAATTGTTACATTAATATGGTTATAATATAAATCTCTTATAATAAAACTATATTACCTCAAAAAATTGAATTTGTATATGGAATTTCAGTATGCATCATGTATGAGCTTTGCATATCATAAAATAGGAATTACTTCAAAAAATAACTCATCCTGAGTTACGTAGCAGTCTTTTCATCAATTTTTAAGATGTAATGCATGCTGTATGATTAGAATCAATAGTTTCATTTTACGTGAACTGTTTTTTTCTTATTAAATATATCTCTTATAAAATTAGTTTTATATTTTTCAAGGAATAATGAAAAATAACTAAGATATATAACTAATATTAAATAAAATGTAATTTAATATTTTAATTCGAAGATTTCTTTGGAGGCATAGGAATATCTAAAAATTGTAATTTATAATACTTAATATTTTCATATACTTTTCTAGAATCTTAATGAAATTTTTAACTTTTTAAATATGTTAAATTAATGTTTGTTGAACTTGAACAAGATAAAAATGAGGTAAGGAAATATCTTTTTTTTTAATTTTTAAATTAATGAAATTTTTAATATTTTATAAGTTTAATTAGAAATACCTCAGATTATATTCTGTGAAAAACTCTATAACTATTTATTTGTTTTAAAGTCTATAACAGAGGCGGGGAACCCGTGGATTTGAGGTCGCATGCTGCCTCCGTTGTGGGGCTTTCATAAAAGCTAGCACTTGTATTAATTAATATTTAATTATCTAGATTACAACAGTTTGATAATAAGTGGAATTAAATAAAAAAATGGCATGAATGTATGCATTAATGACTGTCCGTGGGAATAGTCAATTGTATATTTCAAATGTTAGAACGTCACCTAGTGCCATATGGCAACACTACCAGACATGCTCGCTTAGATGACCAATTAAGCTTCACGCTATGAAGCTTGATCCAAATACACGTATGCTTACATTAATAAAAATACCAACAGAGAAATATAGAAAGTTACAACGGTATCTATGAAATTAATAAATAATTTTATTAAAAAATAACCATCAAAGATTAATGTTAAAGCAAGTTTTTATCCTTACGTAAATACAAAAATACTTTATACTGCAACTTTTTATTTCAAATAATAAACAAATAAGGATTTAGTTTTTTTCATAATATTTCTATATAATGCACAAAATTGTTAAATTTATACAAAAACTACAATAATTTAATAAAAGTCGCATTTGTAGGTACATCAACCTATGCGGTCTCCTTTTTTTTTATTACTACTTAATCTAACATGAAATCCTCTAATGGTAAAAAAGTTCCCCACCTCTCTCTGGTCTATAATCTACTAAATAATAACTTCTTTTCATGAACCGAGACATAATTATATTTAAGAAAAAAATACACGAATAAAGCATTTAAGAACAGATTTCATATCAAATCTACATAAATTACGCTGTAAAAGTAGTAATTATTGTGGTATTGTTAACTATGTGTCATAGATAAACGTCAAATTTCAACTTTCTTAGTCATTGATAACATACGTCCCTCAAAATAATTATAGCTTCGAAGAAAACCCGAATGCAAAACTCAATATTTCACATGGTACATTAAGATTAAAGAAAAGGAACTGAACAGAGATTATGTACAAATGTAAATTCCTCAACTTAATTCTTTATTCCTGCATTCTTGCAATCAATTCTGATTCAAGTAATTCCTTTTATTTTCTTTTTCTCATCAACTGAAATTTTTCTAAGCACTTCAAAAAAGAATCCATGTGCTTCATTCTTCTTGTAATTTTCCTTTTGTTTTCAAGAGGAACCGAACTTTAATCTCATTACTTTAGATTCGAATTCCGTTTGTAATTTATAAGCATTTCGATGTTCTTGTTCTTTTGGATTTGGATAATTTACTACTATATATATAAGATGAGAAAAACACCCTAAAGGTTTGAATAATGGTTTCGATTTGCTCAACGCTATTTTTTCCAGTAAGTTAAAATGTGTGTGCCAAGATTCATATAAACTTTAATTAAAGCAATTATAAATTAAATTTGAGAAATGGTTTGTAAGACTGATTTTGTATTTATAATCAAAATAAGTATAATTTTCAAATTAATCTTAGTTTATTTTAAATGAGTAAAGTTTATGTAGTTTCTCTGATATTTAAAATATAAGCTAGTTGATCTCACTATCGAGGCAAAAGGTCATATTCATCCTTTGAAACTGTTTAATGAACAAAAATTCAGCTATTTATTTGATGTTCAAAAAAAGTAATATATTCTGTACAGTGGAAATGTTCTTATTAAACAAATCAAACACAGAAAAGCTTTAAAAATTTTAATTTGACTAAATTAATTTATTACATCTCGTAGCTCCTATCCAAAAGGTTAATGAATACAATAAAGTATTGCCTCATATTAATTTTTTTAATTAAATATAATCCAAAATATTATAGTAATTTATTGGATTTATTTTTAAGATTTTACACACATGCCTTCCTTTTCATAATAAATTAAAATTTTTTTAAGAGTCAAGCTTTTGTTGTAAATAGTATTATTTAAAGCTTTGATTTGCATTTATATAAAAAAAACCCTATATTTTATGACAAAACTAAACGCCATGTAGAGAAGCTGATGCACGTTAAATCTCGCGTGGATCTATCGTTGGAGCGGTGTGGAAGCTCGGAGACGGTGACAGCTCAGGTGTCGTTCTTCTCATTTGACAATGATTCGAAATTACGAGGTCCGTCGCCAATAGCAATCGTGTTCCTGTATAGTGAGACGTTAACAAACATTCCCTCATTGTTCAAAAAAATTTAGAACTGTCATTAATAATTCTTAAATTTTCAAATTTGTGCTTTATTTATTTATTGGCTTTAAAAGTTAAATTCGTCATCCATCCGGTATAGTGGTTAGCGACGCTTACTGCTTAGCCGTAGGGATGGCGTTCAAATCCCAGAGAAGACATGAATGTTTGCAAATGTATAGTGCCTCTGCGGCGTGGGGTTACTCTAAATAACCGCCGAGCCGCAAGTCCTGTCATGAGGTTGGTGGAAGACCCCTAACCACCCACAAGGTGTTCTCCTTTAAAATTGGGGTGGAATTGAGACAAAATGTACTGTCACCTGCATGGTGCTAAAGGCTACGGCTAACAACCGGTGTACAATCTAGCCCTTTGCCCTAATGAAATTTGTGAGTCTCGATCTGGCACATGCCGATCAGGTAGCATTGGTTACAACAAAAGTTAAATTCACCACATCGAATAGTTGAAAATTTTACAATAATAATAAAAAGTTTGAGGGGAAAAAATTTCAAATAAAAAAAAATATTTCATCACTTGAAACTACGATCACAATTTATTCTTAAGCCACAAGGCTAAAAAGGATGAAGTAGAGGTAAGTATTTCCTTAAAAAAATATTTACAAATTAAATTGAGTGCTTTGTATCTGTTGAAAAGCGCAATTGTAAAACTGGTTACCCTTTATTTATGAAATATAGTGAACATATCACAGAATGGGATAGATTCAAACTTTCGTATACGCCACATTATATAATTTTAAAACTTTAGCTGCAAAGTAGTTTTATTTCATGACAATGTGTGTGAAAAGTGTTAATAATAATTACTCGGTAGATAACCTTTTAAGCATGTAATTAAATATAAGTTAATAGGGAATAGAAATAAACAATTTTCTCAAGTCAACTGCAACTGTAATCATGCATTTTAGAAATAATTAAACTTAATAGGCAATTATATCATGTTCTTAACTGGAATCTTCTAATCTGAAATTCTAGACGATCCATTTGAAATTCACTTATTATAGCATTTGTAATTTCCTGTTTAAATGCTGTCATTAATCTTTCAGTCGAAAGGTATTGTAAGTGTATAATTACATAATAATCTCTTTTCCGAACAAATTAAAATATTTAATTTAGGAAACACATTTCGAAGACATATTCAGAAGCCTTTATTTAATAAAGTATAGTTAACAGCAGGAAAGTGCACTGATAACACTTAAAGTAATACAATTCTTTTTTAAATTTTAAAATTTAGCTGTACTACTTACAATATTATTAAAATATTATTAAAATATTATTAAATTATTATGAAACTGGCAATATATTTTTTGTAATTTTTTAAATATAAAAAAATTTGTGCATCTATTTCAAATCCTACTATTTAAGTTCATTTTAAGTATTTTATTACAGCGAAAAGTTTTACTTCAAAAGCAATGTTTGCGATGCATTTTCCTTTTAACCGTCAGAAATTCCAGTAAAAAGCCTGTTTTAAGTTGATGAACACGGAAAATCATTTCCACGTTTTGTTTCGATTGAAATAAAAGAAGTACTTTCTCGTTTACTAGGTCTTATTTTTTGGTTCCAAACTGAGTTTTTTGTATCGTATTTCAAATGGAAGGGAAATTTTTAAGAAAATATTCTAATATAGATTTAAGATTTTTAGGTATCGGTAAATATGTCATTTTTAAAAAAAATTTGATTGAAAAAATCTATTTATTTTACATTGTTAATACATTTCATGGATATTTTCAGGAGTCTTAAAAGTTTATAGAATGTTGAAGTCAGTGAATGTTGTAAATTAATCACTGATAATGCACTAGTATTTCACTCAACCATTTTACAATGTTATAATTTGATTAAAACTTATTCATCCACTTATAATAAAAAATGTCTTCACCACAAATTATAACACGGTTAAGAAAATTAATTCAACAATAAAATCACTAAAAAGGGTATCCAAATACAAATGACAAGTTTTAAAGCCTGAATTTGTTAAAAACAGTGTTTCTCAAACTGTGTGGCGCGCCCCCCTTGGGGGCGTGACAACTCTACGAGGGGCGCGCGAGCATATTGAAAATTCGAAAAAAAAAAGATTATTTTAAGAAATTATTAATTTACTGAAAGTAAAAAAAAATAATAAAAATAAATTCTAACACAAAAAAAAATAAAATTAACATTTACACTGACATAATACACTTATAAATGTATCAGTACAGTGTGCGCAATGCATTTTATAACTCATTTAAATATATTAAGCTAAGGACAAGTGTAATAATTATTAGTGACCTGATGGGCTTGGCATTTATAAAATTATTTACAAAAATTAACACTTATCTTGATAATTTGTACGGTTTATAACTAATCCCTTAACTGCCGATTGAAAGTTACGTGATTCGCTTCAAAATGCCAATTGTTTTCCACGTAGGCGCACGTATGTGATGTATTAAGGGGGGATAAGGAAGAGCAAATAATCTGAAATAATTAAATACTTCGTCATTCGCAAACATTGTCATGGTCCTTTAATAGCATTCCAAAGAATTCGGAATAATTTTATGGATTGCAGTGCACAGAAAAGATCGTACTTCGGAAAGACGTATATATACGTCCGAGGTAATTAACGCTTTGGCTGAGCGAGACGTTTATATAAGCCAGTGGTAATTAAGAGATTAAAGTCGTATCTTAACGTCAAAGTATATTATTTTTGAATTCAATACATTGTTATTTTGTAAGGAGGGGGGGGGGGTGATGAAAATTATGATCGAATATTGGGTCGCGAATATTGAAACTTTGAGATGCACTGGTTAAAAAGCATACATATTACTTTGAAGTTAAAGCATTAAAAAATTATTATCCCTATTGCGGCATATTAAGCTTAGTTCAGCGCTTCTCAAACTTTCAACATGCCCCACAGTTTGAGAAACGCTGGCTTAGTTGCAATTTTAAAGCAGTGTTTTAATTGTTTTAGATAAACACATAGCTGTTTTAATTTAAAAATTATAAATCACCTTTCATAATTTTTTCAGTTTAAGTTTTTTCGGAATATAAAGTTTATCAACTACCTTTGTTAACAGCATCATGAATTAAGCTATAATTATTTAAAAAAACAACATTTATTTTTAACTTATAAAATGACTTTACGGTAAACTAGATTTTGGAAAACAAATTACTAAAAAATAAAATACTTTGAAAACTAATTCTAGAAAACTTAAAATATGAAGTTGAAAGCAATGACTCCTTTAAACTAAAGGAATGTATTGCTGTAACGGAATTATTTTCTCAAGAAGATTATACTTCATTTTCTATAAAAGGCACGTGTAGACTTTATTTGTGCGTGTAGAATTTGTCTAGAAACTATCTACGACCAGTTCTTAATGGTACCAAGATGACTACCTTCGATTTAAAATTCTGATTGATGAGTATCTTTCGAACTTCAGAGGAATAATGTTCATTTTGTATTCTAGAAGTCTCTTTGATCAATCGTTCATTCGATAAACTATGAATGATTTCTGCAAAAGTTAAAGCTAGGAGACAATCATAAATTCTTCTGATACTGTACATCATTCTTTTACGTAACAGATGCATGTCAACTATTCAAGTTACATACACTCTTATTTGGAAATGAACAGAAAGTCAGACAATTAAATTTGAGATACTTATGCTAGTTAGTTTTAAACCTGGGATAAAAAGCAATGCATAACTACAAATGATGGATTTTTAAAAGCCTTCTGGAATTATATGACTACTTTATCCCTAATTTTATGCTATGCCGAGCTACTTTGACATGATGTAGAAGATAAATGAGTTTATATAGGGAAAAACTAAGATTTTTCAAGTTATTTCTGCATTATATTTTCAGAAAATTGATCTGTATTATCAATTGTGTAGATTTTTCTTCAACGAACTCCCCATTCGACTTATCCAACTTGTTTGACAATCTAAGCTGTGAAAAATAACTACAAGGCTTGTAAGCATCAACAGAAAATACATACAATATCTCGTGTCTATTTTAAAACTTAACACAACTACGCAGTCCTTTTTAATAAAATAACATAAAATATTCTGTTGTTAAACTCTTCAACAAAACATATCTAATCAAATTATTTTAATAATCATTTATAATTGTTATAAATATAGTTAAAGTATAGATTATCCATTCACCATCTCTTTTTCGTAATTGAATAAAAAAATTTTAAAGTTCATATTTTTCTTTTTTATTATAAATAAAAAAATACATTAATTCATTACTGATTATTTTTTTTTCCAATTTCCTTTTTACTTTTTCCCCAAACGCAAAACTATTTTATCGATTCCGTTCAATACATACAGTTTCATTATTGCAGGAAGGATTTAAAAAATTTGATCTTATATTTTAATTTTTCAACGAATTTTCATATATACATAACCTTTTTATTTATAATGCATTTAGAACTTCTTAAACTCAAATTTTATATAAATTTAAAAGCTGTCTTTAGTTAGCATCGTTCATATTACTGCAGCATCCATCTTTTTAGTTTCCAAGATTTATGTAATACTTTTGTTTTTCCTCATGTAATTTCAGTCTCTCTAGCAATTATATATATATATATATATATATATATATCCTTAACATTAAAATATATGTTGATACTTATTGAAATATTTTGTATTAATGCAATGATTTACTTATATATATATTATTGGATATATTGGTGAAAATTTCCTTTCACTACTGCACAGTTATAATATTTCTTTTGATATTACAATCCAAATTACAAAAACATAATTACTAATTCATTAAATTTTCCTCCTTGTTACAATTATAAATTATTGCTACATTTTTTATATGCTGGCATGCATTAAGAATCAAATACCATACATAAAATAAATTTTGCTAATCTATTCAAAAAATTTTATGCTAGCTTGTCCTAAATGATGCTTGAAGAGTTTTTAATTTCGAATTGCAATTCTGAAATATTCAGACTGATGTTAAGTACGAATATTCTATTTTTCTAATAATCAACACATGACATTAGAAACTCCAAAGCTCAAAAAAATAATAAAAATTCACTGATTTTTAACATTTAATACACGCTAAAAAGTCTCGCAAAGTCACAAAAACTTTTAAAAACTATGATTCATTACAGTTCAATAGCATCACTACGAGAAGTGCCGTTAATCCGAGAATGTGTTGTCAGAATAGGCATAGCTGAAATGCCGTTGAACGGTTTCCAAGTCGTGAGCCCTTCATTATACTATTGGTGTCAGTGATTCAATCGATTAGAGACTGCTTTCGAGTCATCGGTTGCGAGTGTAAAGCTGTGGTGATTAGAAAACGCAGGTTGATTCTCTGAGGACAGGCACTTCCGATGCTAATGAAGAGCTTCGGTTTTGACCCGTTATGGTAAATAGAATAATAATGATTGAAATGTAAGGGGGAAGCTCTCAATTCTATTCAATGATAATGGTGGCCATCTAAATTGGAATGGATTTGCTCTGCGATTATTATTTTTTAAATACAAGTAAATTACAATTAATTTCACCTTATATGGCTGAATTTATTGTAAATTTATCTAGATAAGAGTCTATATTAATATTCTTTGTAACATGGAAGATTTTTCAAGATCGATAATGATGGGTAATAGTTTTTAACTAATATATCTCTCAAAAATATAGATTTAGCGTTATAACTTGTTCCTTAAATAGAAGTGACTGTTAGGTGATGAATATTATAGTTTGTGATAATTGAAGATTAATTTATACAAGGAAAATCCATGCATCGTAAAAACAATTAAATGTAAATATACCATTAATAAAAATTCATAGGCAATGACGTTTGTTTAATTCTTGGAAACACAAAGTTAAAAATCTAGTTTAGAAGGGTTTTTTCGCTTCATAATCTTTTAACATCTTAGCCATACAACATATAAATGAAATAAATAAACACGAAGAAGAAGAAACATGCATTTAGTTAGTAATATCTAGTTCCTAATATTCTTCGTTCTTTATTGAAATAAGGAAGTTCAGAGGCATAGAAATGCGTAAGTTGATAAACTGCAAAGTAAGTTTTGGTTTAATCAACAAAATGTTTTTTAAAAACATTTAATGGCATAAAAAAGAGGGAACATAACGGGCCAAAACATTTACAGTTTAACATAAAAGTTATCTTTAAAAAAAGATGAGAGATTTGTTGATTTTTGTACATTGCATCAGATTACAACAACAAAGCTTAGTGTCAGGAAATCATCTGATTGAAAAAGAAAAGGATAAAGTCCAGCTACAGGTTTCAGCGTCTATTGAGAGTCAGACTTCTCTTCTCGTGATGTTTTAAGTGATGCAATGGATGGTTTAGATAATGAATAGATCGGGTTAAGAGAGCTATTCTACGGAAATAAGAATTAAAAAAAAAAACCTTTTGCATTGAATGACTAATGAGAAATTCCAAATAATAATCAAGCGCATGTTTGAACTACGTCTAAAATAACATCATCACGTTAAAATAAATTTAAGCCAAAGAATTAGTTTTTATTACAATTAAGTGAATGCCATGTTGAAATTTGTGAACCTCATAATTTCATTTACGAGTAAGAATTCTTATTCCGGAGTTGAATAGATAATCTTATAACGTAGATTAAAGCATTTATTTTCTCTCACATATTATATGCTTTTACATCAAAAGATTAAAAGAACATATTGAAAAATAATGACCAAATATATTGAAACTTCAATTACTTAAAAAATCTTAATTTTTATTGCAGCTTAAGTAAATTATTTACACAACGGAAATAAGTTACAAAAACACACGCACGCATACATACACACGCGTATATAAATCTTAAGCATCATCGAAATCTTAAATGCCTTTTAAACTAGATCATTTAATAATAAGTATGGGCTTATCTTCTGATAAATGATTGGTTATTATACTTAACTGATCTTTTATCCACGGAAGTCGTTTGTTTAATATCTCAATTCTTTCACTAATGCTTTTAAAAAGTCTACGTTTTTAAACTTATGACCTTAAATATATTTTGTACATAATATATGGGGTCGAGGAAAGTAAAAATTTCCAATCAATAGTATAAATATGAACTCCGCACATGCACACAGACGCATACAAACATGAAAGGGTATTATGAAGTTTTAATTATTATAAAAATAATCGAGATAGAAATTTAATCTCAATTTGTTATTCATAAAAATTCTTTTCTTAGTCTCACCATCCAGTTATACATTTCTGTCAGATTTTGTTTTTGTTTTTTTGTTTTTAAAAATCCTGATTGCAAAAATCAGCAGATTAAATCGAACATCATCATATTTCACCTTAATTTGGATTGTCGTTGTTGAATTCTCTATGATTTTTTGAGTTTCAAGCATAAGAAAAAATCGCTTTGAGGAAAGTTCCAAAAACAGAAGGAATATAGAAAATTTTCAAAAAACTAAATAGTTCTGATTCCTCAACTACATTTCGAGATGAGCGAGCAAATGTATTGGTGCAGGAAAGCAGATAATTTTAATATTATCATACAACGGCGTTTATTGATCAAAGCTTCTCGTAGTTTTCTCAACAGTGTGTAGTAATAGGCAATAGTAATAATATGATCTTTTCGGGTACTCTGCTACGACGATTCCGCAACAGTCATTCCCAAAACAAACAGCATGATCTTCTCTGTAGACTTCTGCGCCTTCACCTTCATGGAGGTAGGTAAGTAACCGTGGTTCTCCTCCATAATCATCTGTTTGGTCTCTGGATCATATATTTATGGATCCAATATTCATCCAAAATTACCAGGGAACCCAAAAAGTTCTCTTCGTCTTGCTTCAAAAGAACTCCCTTGACAAGTTGCGCAATGTTTGCTTTTAAAAAATAAGTCAGTTATCGTAGAAAACATGACACATCTGACATGTGCGGTTTTTGAATGATTTTCTTCGCACAGCCCTAAGAGAGAGATCAATCTAATTCGTGATTATTTTAGTAGTTATTTTTCACTCTAATAAGATAAAGTCTTCCATTTTCTTCACCATGTAGCATCTTTGATGTGTAATAGTCTTCCACTTCTTGAACAGTCTATAAGGAACCTGTGACTAATTTGAAAATTATTTTTCCATCTCAAAACAGAGTCATGTGAAGGGCTATAGTTTACATCAAGGCCACCATTTCGTCAAAAATTTGTCGGACACTATAACCTTTCAAATAAAGGAACAATCACACTATCTCTCTTCTCTACACTGATAGTTACTTCAATCTATAATTTTCCGAAACCAAAAAAAAAAAAAAAAATCAACATTAATAGCTGTAATTTACAGCATTATCAACATAAGGATTTTCATTTATATGCAGGATATATTCTTTTTTAATATCTCGATTATTTCTTGATGATAAAAAATGCACAATATCCCATTGTTCATACATATGAAAAGGGTTATGACCATGTCAAAGATTACTACATGCGTCAAATAAATTTAAATAAATATAAATGGATGAATAATATATGATCAATGTTTCATTTCATATTATGTAACAATTCTTTGGAAGTGTGCGCACTGATTTAAAAAAAATTATCTGAAAAATGAATACAGTTAGCAATTTTTTCTTATAAATTTTACTAGATAAGAGCCATATTAGCGTTTTAAATAATAGAATAGATTTTCCAATAATAAAGAGTAATGATTAATTATTTTTTAAAGTTTTTTATCGCGCATTGCTCCAAAGATTGATTTAGTTTCATAACTTACTCATTAAATAAATGTCATTGTTAGGTGATTAATATTAAAATTTCTGATAATGGAAAACTAATTGACTTTAAAACAATAAAATGAAGCTAAATGGCAGTTAAATGTTATATAAAAAGTTTGAAAGAATGCAAAAAATTTCCATAAATGAATTTTTAAAAAAATACACATTAGCAAAAGGTAATGATTATTAAAATATTTCTTCTTGAGAAGTATATCATGATTATAGTTTTATCCAAATCTCAAGTCTTATCTGCACTATTAAAATGTATGTATCTCTATGTGAGTCTATCTTCTCACGAACCACTGAACGCAGAAACGCGTCGAAGGTATCAAAAGATGGAAAATGATTCGAGGAATCCATTTTGACCTTTTAATTCCTAAATTAGGATTAGTTAAAAATATATTAATTAAAAATCTGAAAATGCATGATTGGCTTACCCCTGCATGCCATCTATCTTGCAGGAACTCCGAAGAATGGAAGAGAAAGATTTCAGATATTTCTGTCGTTTTTAAAATTTCTATTTTTTCGCTGAACATATTGAATACGAGAAATTAAATACTAATGCTTGTTTCTTGCAAATGTTTCATTACGAAATTTGTTTGTCAACAATTTGTTTACAATCATTGGGAAATTTAAGACAAATACGTATTTATTATGCATTGTGATTACCTAAGAAACGAAAAAAAATTGTTTTGGATTGAAGTATATATAATGAATTTAGCAAAATAATAATGGAAGCATGAACCAATTCATAATATTTGAAATGAAATAACGATCTTTGATATATTAGAACAAGTGTGTATATAGCAGTTTGCAGTTATGAAAATATGTATGAACAGAATAATTCATTAAAATTACTTTAAAATCATGTTTTTTAGAATCCATTATTTCTTATGTTTCATTATAGATTTAGATTGCCATCTTGTGATTAATAAAATTCTTGTTTTGTTGTGTATTCTTGTATTGCTAAAAGAATTTTTTTTATTACCAATATTATTTTGAAGAATCACCCTTGAGGATTCGTTTTTATCTTTTATCAATAATGATCAATTACATAGAAAAGAAAGTTCTACGTGTTTTTATTTAATGAATGGAATGCTTTGTGAAACTTTCATTCGACTAATATTTTAGAAAAATATCACGTTTTGTTCTTAAAACTCTAGCGTTTGAAAGAAAAAAAGTGCGGATAAATGTAACTAAATTTTGCTGACTATAAAGAGATAAATGTTGTTCTGTTTTATTGGCTGAAGAGAACAAATAACGTTTCTGGGAAGATAAGGAACATTTTCACACTAACAGATCAATAACGTTCGCTACTGCAAATGAACACATCTAAAAAGCCGATTGAATATAATGAAGCCAATAGTTTTTCATTGTTCCTGTTTGGGAATAAAATAAGAAATAAAATGAAGAACAAAAGTTATTGTATAAAAAAATATAGAGTTTATTTTACGTACGTGTTTTACTTTTGAACGTATTTTACCCTTACTTTAAGGAAGAGGTCATCAAACCGTGGCCCACGGTGCACGAATGGTTTGCTGTTTGCATTTTAGTGGTCCCTGTATTCGAACTCGAGGCCATTTAAAAAAAAGTTTCCTTGTCTGTTTTTTGTCGTAAAAACGTTATTTTTCTTTTATTTTTGTTATTTAAAAAGTTTCACTGGAGGTGTTTGATATCCATTTCAGATAAAACTTTTTGAAAATAGCGAATTTTCAAAAATTTCATTGTATTTTAAATAATTTTAAAAGTAAAAAATGTGACTATATGCATAAAAATATTAATATAATATGCATAATATTAATATGCATAAAAATAAAATATTAATATTAGAGAAAGAGCTTAAGCATAAATTAAATGTGTTATGGGAAAACATAGTTAAAATATTCTTTTTGAGGTAATTTTATTGGAAATATATATTTCATTATAAGCAATTCTATTAAAATTAGTGAAAAGAATTCATATTTCTGTATTTTTTGCCTTTCAAAGTATAAACTCAATAAATATTACTGCAACATGTTCCATCATCAATTTTCCCAATAGCTATGAATAACACTTTAAGATGTTCAAGAGTATAGAAAATGCCGAATACCTCCAGTACATTAGTAATTAGTTTCCTCTTGGCCACTTTCGACGTGCACATCAGCAGGAACAAATGTGTTTTTCTAAAAATAATCATCTTTAGCGGCAGCAACGCCTAAGAAGATCAATAATTTTGAACTGAATGAGACGTTGAAGAGATATTCCCTTACCTTTCAATAATCTCATAATTTCTTAGCTGCCTCAACATCATAAAGTTAATTTACATCTGTCATTAAAATGCGAGACATATTCACGGCCCATCGTGAGCTAAAAGAGGCATATTGGTCAAATTGATGTAGAGCATAATTAGTGAAAAATAAATTAGGTTTTAATTATAAGAGAACTATGTATACACACATAGATATATATCTCGAAGCTTTTCAGTGATTTGTGTAATCTTAGTTACTATCTAAAATGCAATGAAAGAAGAAATTAAAATACGGTAATGAGATTCATCATTTTAATTGCTAAAAATCATGTCAGCGAAAATGAAAATAACACCGATTTATAAAAGGAAAACACATCTCTGGTGGATGCTTATTTAAAATGAGAAATAGATAGTATTTAAGTTGATGTATATTCAGTCATGGAAGAAATTAGTAAAAAAGGTAGGATAAAAAACGAATATAAATAAAATAAAGGGGATCAAATAAAAATAAATACATAAGATTAAATAAGGGGATAAAATGGCAATATATATATATATAGGGCGCCCCAAAAATTAACGCAGCATTTAAATTAAATAAAAAAAACACAGTTTTTTCTTTAAATTTTTATTTTTTTATTGAATTGTACACACAGGATAGGGTTATGTATGGAATAAAAAATAGGGCATTCCACAGCTTTGCTGGCACATACGCACTCTTTTGCCAAAGTTTTCCATTAACATTTTTCAAAAATGTGGCTGTATTTCGTGGATGTAGCATTGATGTGATAATGATTGGTTGTAATAATGTCTTTCTTAAACTCTTGCTGACTAAATCTGTTCTTAGCGGATCTCTTCTAAACATAAGAAACATGCAACCAAATTTCAAGTTTTTAGATCTAATTGTTCAAAAACGGTAATTTAAGGCTATAACTTGTCCGAACCCCTCCCCCGCTTTGGGAGTTGATCTCTACAAAACTCGTTCTTAGAGGTCTCAACTCAACAAAAGAAAAATGCATGCGAAATTTCAAATCTGTAGCTCTAATAGTTCCAGAGATCTCGAGATGAAAGAGTGAGTTAATCGATCTTCATTCACACACACACATGTAATAACTTCTCTTAATTTCATCTAAAACAACATTTTAATTTGTAACTTACCTTTCAGGATTCTCACGTAAATAATTAATTATTAGCTAACCACCTAACGGGAATAATCATAACTGTATCTCTTAAAAATTAACAGTTCTGCGTTTTTAAAGAAAGCTTACTTAAGATTTCCTCGTACGTTATTTTCCCAATAATTACAAGCTCCGTCCATGGAAGTCATGAGTTTGGGACTTCTGGTCGCTGCGATAAAAGCCAGAGATTCCTTAGAAAACTAAGCCCGATCCTTGTCTTCGTCATGCGAACCTGCGTATCTCGTTTTTGCTTTTGTGTTCTTTGCTGTGTCGTTCATATTTGTGTACGTGTTTAAATGTGAAATAAATTGGATTACCTGCCATAAGATGATTCCTCATCAATACAACATTCTCTACACTCACTTCCATTCTCGGTCTAATGATTAATAATTATTTAAAGAAATCTATACATCTCGCTACGACTCTACATATGAAAGAGTAAATAAGAAAAATAATAAATTTCCCATTGCAATCTGTTATTTATTTATTTATTTGTTGTTGGTGTTTGTATGGTTTTTCTCTCTTAATAAAATTAAATATTTTACCTTAGTAATAAAAATACCCATTAAATTCAGAAAACAATCACAACTTGAAATTCTATAGATTATCTTTTATAAGCATACGTGGTTGTTTTTCCAATACTTAACAGCGTAGCTTGCATTAAAAGCTCAAATAATGTCTTTCTTAATATACCTGCATAGGAATTTTAAGAGCAGCAAAAATTTAAAAAGAAACATGAATGAAAAACAAAAGCTTTTAAGTAGATTTAATATTTTAAAATTATAATGGAATTTCATTTCGATGAAAAATGAATGATCATTATGATAATGACAAATACTAGCTTTTAGTTCATTAAATATGAATGTTATGTTTTTGTATTATTCGCTTAGGAATAAAAAAATTATTAATTTTAATTTTGGAAAATAAATTTGGGACGACTTAAAAAGTGAATTATATTTCAAATAGAGAAACACTACTCAAGCAATGTGTATATTTCAATGTTTTTAAAAATAATTAAAATTACATTTAAAGAGCTATAATTATAACACATTTTAATTGAAAATGAAGCTTTAAAAAACAAGTATCTCTTTTTATTATTCTATTAATTTCGAAAATTAAAAGTTTTTAGCAAAATCTATTCAACTACAGCACTTTTTAAGATATAAATATTCAAAAACTAAATTAAGTGATTTCAAAATTTTATTTAGTTTTAGCGCAATCTAGTATAAAAAATACATTTCATCGGTTACTTTTGAAAAAACTAAAAGATATCTTCTTTAAAAAAATATAAATGCTTTAAAAATTTTCTTTTTAGTAAACTTAAATGATACAGTCACAAATGTAAAGAATTCGAAGGCGAATTAAAAGACAAGCACATTGTAATACAACATACGCGCAATCTAAGATTAGCTTTTTTTTTTTGCTTTCAAGGATGCTCTTAATGTTAATCTTTTAATTAATATAATCCATCATTTATTGTTTTTCAAATTCTTTCCAAATATTGAGCAAAAGTATTATTATTTATTTTAGCTACGTTTGAAAAAGGCCCAATCAAATAGTTTTTTTAAAAAAAAGTTTAATAAAGCCACAGATTTAGAGAATCTGAAGTAGGAACTGAATTAATTGTGTGTATGAATTAAAAAGATTATCAAACTGAAAAAATTTACATAATCTTATAATTGAGTTGGATTAATAGTAAAAATATGTAACTATTTGTAATAAAGTAAATATTAAATTAAATTTTAGAAAAAAAAATTCCGAATCTTGCTCTAATTTCTCCTTTTCCCCCTAAGAGTTTATAGTTAGTTTATTGTTAATAATTACAATGAGAAAATTGAAAAAAATTAAAAGTGTAAATTTTAAGCAAAATAATTAAGCCGATTAGTAATAATAAGCAAAAAAAAAAAAACATTGCTAATGGCATTTCTAGAAATGCATTAGTTAAAGTGTTCTAAATATATATGTTTAACACGTACAAAAATAATAGTTTGAAAATAGGAAAGATTATGCACAATAAAAAATTAAGAAAAATTAAGCTTATAATAAATAGAGTTACTAATTAACCAGAAATATTTTGCATTGTTACTATTTTTTCTATAACTATATGGCATTTCCTGGTACGCAATTTTTAATCTATTTTTGTACATAAAATTCAATTTATCGGATTAAACAGCCTACATACTCTGAGGAGAAAAAAATTAACACATATTTAAGTACAGAAAATATTATTTAAGTACATAAAAATATTTTTATTAAGATTAAATTCAATCAGTATAAAAGCAAATTCTTAGAACAAAATGTTACAACTTCGAATTAAATAGATTTTAAATCAGATTTTAAATAAATTACAAGTCAGAAATTTATGCACTGTACTTGAAGATTTAACAACAACTTGACAATTATGTAGAAGGAAGAAAAAAAAAACTGTTTTACGTGTTTACGTTTAAAAATTAAAATTTCCGGTTTTCATAAAACAGAAGTGTCAATTATTTTGAAATTCTGAATTAGTAGTCTCAGAAATGCGATGCAATTTATTTCTGTACTTTCACAAATCCCAGATTGCTCACGATTCTGAATGCTAAATCGCATATGTTTATCGATATCATAAATGTGCATGATTTATTATTTATAGAGCGTTACCTTTCCAAAGATATTTATTCTACGCATATTAAAAAAAATACCGGAAATGTAATTTATTGATACACACATGCATACAAGTAAAAGTTATATCATCGTCACACTAGAAAGCAACACGAGTGCTATTGGTGACAGACCTCGTTATTTGAACATCGGTCAAGTAACGAGAATGACCTCTGAGCAGTCATCTCCTCTCCAAACTACCACACCATAGAAGGACTTTGAACCTCAGCAAATTTAACAGACATCAGACCCTACTCGGTGAATCTTAGTGGCGCCAGGACTCGAACCCGTGACTATAACCACTAGGCTACCACGGCAAAATATATACATACTCCCACACTCAATGAAGAAGTTGATAAATTAGCCAAGACCACTTCAGATCCTTGGAGTATTATTCCTTGGATTTCAGTGGAAGATTTACATGCATATTTCAAAAAGCATCATAAAAATAAAAATGAAGTGGCATGAACAGGAAGCAATTATAATTATATTTCACGTCTTGAAAAGTGGAATAGACAGACAGCAAACAATAGAAAGTCAGAGGTTTTGATTAATAAGATGCGAGCAAAAAAACTACCATTGAACGATATTTATTTTCTTTTTAAACAAACAGATTCTCCATTGTGTTCGGAATGTCAAGTGCCAGAAACAAGTGAACATTTCATTTTAACCTGCAGCAAATACAAAACACAACGAAAAATTTTATCTCCAACCACGGAGAATGGTCCTATCCAACAATAGCGAATTGTAAAAAATTAGAGCATTTCCAAAAGCAGAAGAATTCTTAATATCAACCAATTGATTCTAAAATACCAACCAATAGTTTCTAAAATATCAATCAATAGAATCTAAATTTACTATAATCGTCAAATATTGTCGGAGCATAAGGCGTTAGCCAAGCCCCCAATTATACAGTGCTGTACTGAACTGAACTCCCACACACATACATGCATATGGTAAGAATTACTTCAAACCTTCTTACTTACGCCCATCCGGTATAGTGGTTAGCGACGCTGACTGCTATGCCGTAGGGCCTGGGTTCGAATACCGGAGAAGGCATGGATGTTTGCAAATGTATAGTGCCTTCGCGGCAGGGGGGCACTCTAAATAACCATCGAGCCGCAAGTCCACTCGTAAGGTTGATGGAAGGGGAAGAGTGGTGGGAGGCCCCTGACCACTCCCAGGGTGTTCTCCCTCAAAATTGGGGTGGAAAAACGAGCCAAATCGTACTGTCACCTACATGGTACTCAAAGCTACGGCTAACGAGAGGCGTACAATATAGCTCGTTGCCATGATGAATTTCCTGGTCCTCGATCTGACTACGTCAGACAGGTGGCATCAACAACAACAACTTCAAACTATATAAGTTGACTTTATATAATTTACAATTTTTTTGCATTCATTTGGTAATACAGTTATTTCGAACGCAAATAAAGCTGTTTTAAAAATATTTTGAAGGAAATTTTAAGGAATAAATTGTGTGCATTTCCAATATTTTAATCAATGTCTGAACATCGGCAAAAAATTAAATTAAATTGAAATAATTTATTTGTCAAAGCTGTAATCTTACAATGTGTATTGAATAAAAACTACTTTTTATCTTCAAAGTTTGTTGATTCGTACGTCTTCAAAATTAATGTTAATATACATTTTTTCATACCCAATAGTTATCTTCTCTCTTTCCTAATGTTATTAAATTTTTTAATAAGTATTTTTCAAACACAAAAATACTTATAGTTTATTTTTATTAACGTTTTTCCTAACTCATAAATTTTACATTTTATTTTGCTTATTAAATTACATTAATCATATATCATCCATTTAGTTGTTAGAAAGGAATCTTATTCATTTTTGTGATACATTTACAGTGTCATACAATTGAGGGTTGAAGTAGTGCACTTTATTTGATTTCTCAGAAATCTCATGCATTTCTTTGTGTAAAAAGGAGTCCCAAGTCAGATCACTTCCGCTGAAAATTTAATAGGATAGATTGCAGTCCCATATTCCTTTGGAAAAGGTAGACGCGCACTTTCGAATACAATTTCGCAAAAATTCTCCAGAGAAAGGCATGAGGAGTTATTAAGCGAAGTGTTTGTATCCTACGGGATCTCAGTATACAAACAGACAGTCGAATTCTTCATTTCTGCATATTCCGCTATTCCTACGGTCGAATATCACAGATAAAAACAAACAGAAATATAAATGCATATGCTCGTTTTACAGAAAGAAAAAAAGGAAAAACTTTTCTGACATATTTTTTTATCTACAAAAGCTACTTTCTAATAAAAAGATGCTGTCTCAAAATATATACCGCTCAGAGCACTAAAATTTGTCAAGAAAGCTGTGTGGATTTAACTTCTAACATTATTTAAAAATAACGCCATCGTAAAGTGCTTTGGTATTTTTTTTCCTTTCGTTTTAGCGTAAAGAGTGGATAAAAATGTGTGATGCGTTCGTATCGAATTGTTTAAATAACACCAGGGAGTAAATTTTCGCTTTTAGTCTATTAGTACGGATTGCTATGCCCCAAATGCATTAAAAGAGTCATGAAATCTAATGAGATTCTTTTTGGAATAACAAAAGTGAGTCATTTAAAGGGACACAGAAGATTAGAGCTTTGGTTTTAAAAAGAGAAAAGGAAGGTTTAGCAACGATTATAAAATATAGTGCTGACAAAATTTGTTTTCTTTAAAGAAATACATTAAGGGTAACTTTAAAAAATTTTTAAGGCTTCGTACTTTTTTCTCGTTTTTTAAATTTGTGTTTTGAACCATAATGACTTATCTCTGAGGATTAGAAAAACAATGATTTTGTATAATGATCCAGATTTCTCTTTAGAGAGATGAACTTGATAAAAATGCTTTGTCAACTACCCTAATCTACTTTGCATATATATTATAAAATATTTTTGTCACTTTTAAGAGCATTATGTAGCCTAAAATAATGTTCAAATTAAGTTCATAAACTGTAGTTGTACTAAGTTTTTTTAAAAGAAAAACCAAGGGAATATTTCTTAATGTAATAAAGAAATAGCTTGAATTTTCTTACTGAATCTTGTTGTGAAATATAAAATATTTTTCTCCTTTAAGGAAATTTTCTACCTAATAAGTCATTATAAATTAATTTTTTAAAACATTTTGGTGCTGTTTTTCTTTAAGTTTAAGTTTATTTATAATCATAAAGGCAAATGCTAATTGTTAGTGGATGGAATACTTTAACTTTGCATTATAATTCCTGGCATAGATTCTTATTTGTGATATATTCTAAAGTTGCAAGGAGTTTTGGATTTTTTCCTCTCTCTCTATGAAGAAATTTTTGTGATTGTAGCGGTATCATCTACATAAGCCAGTAACAACCTCCGCACCATGGTGATCATTTTGGTGTAGTGGGTAAGTTACTCGGCTTTGGATCCAAAAGTACCTGGTTCTATTCTCCGGATAAGCACGCCACCTCATTGGTGACCCTGGCTGAACTCAGAAAAAGGTAACCTTCTGAACTGTCGTGGCGCCATCTATCCATCGCAAATGCAACCAAAAAAGCCGTCGCATAGTGACGCAAACTTCAAGCCGTCACGCACGAATGACGCAACCAGCAAAGCCGTCACAACTAGTGACGCAGCAGCGAACACGCTTGATTTAACACATACATCGTTCGTTCACCGACTCACTGGTGGAGGAGTATGTAGCGGTATCATCTACATAAGCCAGTAACAACCTCCGCACCATGGTGATCATTTTGGCGTAGTGGTTAAGTTACTCGCTTTCGGACCCAAAGTTTCAGGGTTCTGTCCTACCGGATAAGCACGCCTCTTTATGGTGCTGTAATAAATTTATTACGTACTATCGTAACAATGCCCACATTCAAGGTAACTCGCCAAGTTGGCAATTTCGATTTCGCATGATTCGTACGCGTTGAATTGGCAATCATTATATGTTTCATTTCTTATGCCGGCAATATGTTTGCGTACATTATTGTATGCACTCGCAGATAAATATCGCAATGAATGCCTGGACTGGAGTCGTTGCGTGAGAAGAAAGGCATTGTGTTTCCTGTGAAGATTTATTAACAATCAACGGAACTAAATACTCAACTTTCCAGGAAGCTTCAAGAGCTGCGAGTTTATCAAAAGCTGAGGATTTTATCAATGAAATGTTGGACGATGCAGCTTCAATGATGAATTTAACTGAAAAGAAGCGCCAAGAACGAATTTTGTGAAAAAAAGAACTAACTAATCCATTCTCATTCTCTTGAGTTTCTTATACACAAGTAAGAATTTAAAGAAATTGTGAATCATTAAGTTTCTTGATATAAGATTGCTACGTAAGCAATCGAGAGTCGAAACGACAGCTAAGATCAAGAACTCATAACCTGAAGTTTAAGTAATCTAGATGAAAACTATTCAAAAGGGATTAATTTATTTTTAATTAAAGGTACAATCTTAAGACATATACAGCAATTGTAGCAACCTACTTGAGATTGTTGGTGTTTGGGGGCTCGAGCAAAGATCAGCCATAGCAAGTTTATTTATCCCTTTTACTTAATCACACAACTAAAGGTAGGGAATGTACTTAGTAAATAACAGGAAGAGCAACCTCATAGGCTTAAAGCTACTAACATACAATTAAAATTTACTTAAATTACTTTTGGAGCACTTTTGACTCCTACGCTTCAATTCTCTGTAAATGTCTTGCTTACCTATACGACCTCCGGGCGTAAATCTTGTTCACAAGTTCCTCATTTTTAATCGTCAACTATCGACCTTCATCTATCGATCATCATCGCGTACACAAATGCCAAAACTTAAATAGAAGAACTCATTTAACCAAACTTTTTCGAGGACACTTTCAACAGAACTTACAGTTAAAAAGAATAATTTTACCCCAAGAGGATTAGGGGAAGATTCTCGGATAGACCTGTTACAATAATATTTCAACAAGAATATCATTTTTTAAGTGTATGCCAGTTCATATCATAAATTCCTTAGTGGTATCTATCTGAAAAACTTTTAAGAGCTAATGCGATTAGATGAGAGAGAGATAACTGAATTGAGAGTTCATTTATAGAAGAAATTACAACCCTGTTCACTAGACATTGATATTGATTATTTAAGTCTAGATATACATTGGTGCTTCGAAAAGTAAGGTAACAAGAGCTTGATGGGTGTGCAAATTACCTGTATGAACAAAAATCCCTCTGACGACCACAGCATTCAAACGGCGTAGGTTCTCTAGTAACATGACTAAATCTCATTTAGAAGATGGCTGAATTGACAGAAACATGGTCCGTGTTTGAAATAAGAAGTGTGATATGGTTTTTGCATTTTAAGAAAAATTCTCCAGCTGAAGTTCATCGACAAGTGGTAAAAGTGTACGTTACAAGCGTTATGTCACGAAGACAGGTGTGGATTAGGTGCACGGAATTCGACAAAGGCAGAACAGACATACAAGATGAAGAAAGAGCGTTTTTCGGTGGGAGGTATTGGACCACCCTCTTTACATTTTCGACCTCGCATCAAGTGATTTCCATCTCTTTCTAACTTTAAAGAAACACTTAGGAGGTCAGTGTTTCAGAACCGATGCTGAGGTTCAGCAAGCCATCTTGACGGGATTGCACAACATTAACACTGATTTCTACAATACTGGTTTTGATGGTTTGGTGTTCCGTTGGAACAAATGCCTTGATAATTATGATGACTAGGTAGAGAAATAGTATATACCTGTGCCTTTCTACATTGTATATAAACAAATATTTTTTATTTCCTGAGTAAACGTTTACTCTGAATGAGCTTGTAACCTTTTGAAACCTCTATGTAGATTATGTTTCTGTTGCAACTGTAAATTGCATCTTGAATCAATTGTATATCGTAATTACTACATGTTTTCACTTGAAGTAGAAATTTATTTTTGTTATTCCTTTCACAAGTTGAATTATAAATACGTTTAATGAACAAAAAAGATAATAAAGCTCTTACATAAGAGATTTATATTATTCTTTGTTTCTGTGTTCGAATCTGAAAACTTTGAAATTAGTTTTGGTAAATACAGAAGAATTTTATAAATTTAATGCATTAGAGCATTTTTTTAAAGAAGGTTCTATGTTTTGGCACACAGAAAATTTTCCAAAAAATGTAATTCGATGTCAAGTGAGAGATTTAAAGGACGTCTTTCATAATTTTTTTTAATCCCTTCCAAAACAAAGTGCTTCGGGAGTTTTTGTAATCTTAATAATGAAATAATCATTTTTCTAAAAAGAAAGTTTCATATAATATTCAACATACATGACAAATTTGTTTTTCAAATTCTACTTTCCTGTTATATGAATTTAAAAAAAAGGTTCTTGAAGTAATTCAAGTTCTACCTGAAGAAAATCTTCTACAAAAAAGAACAAATTTATTAGAACACAGAGAAATAATTGTAGTTGTAGTAACAATAACACTGGTAATAACTCTCCAGCGATTTAATTCAGTAGAAATTATTGCTAGATAAGCTGTTATTTTTTTGAAATTCAGTCTACTTTATTGCAGCTAAGAGATTGCAAATATAATTATGGCTTCTTTTCGAGTTAATGTAAAAACAAATCTTCGTAGAATACTTTCAATGTAAGCAATTTTAAGATATCTCTCTTGTAGCTGTTGTAGAAAACTGTAGCAAACAGGAGGTTCAGTCTATAATTGATGACAGCAAATGTTGGGTAATAAAAGTGATCATAAAAGGGCTGAATTTTTGTAGTAAAAAAAGTAATCTCGAAGGTTATTACTTTTATTGTGAAGTCTTTCTTTATCCGATTACTTTTTCAGCTAAATCCTCTTAGAAAATAACTTCCCGCTTAATAATGTGGAAATAAAATTCACAATTTTAGTAAAAAATAAATATTAAAATAATGTGCCGTTAAATAAATTATTTTTTAAATTGCGTCTCGAATTTAAATAATCAACATTCAACAAGGAGTTGGTTTAATTAGGAAGTAAAAATGACAAACACTTTTTTTCGTTCAAATATTTGAGATTTTTCAAAGAATGAGATATTAGTTTAAAGAAAATATCTTATCTCTGTAATTCCTGTAAAAATTCTTAAAATCTTCAAGGCATTTAAGAAGGTCATTTTCTTGAATGACCTTTCTAAATCCAATAATTTTTACAGAGATCCAATAATATTATAATCGATTCAATGTTCTGACATTTTATTTATATATTCATGAAGCAACATCTTTAAACTTTTATAATATATTTTAATGTAGTCTATATACATAACATCAGGTTTATGTAATAAATTATATTCAATAATTTTTAATTTTCAAACTAACTTTCTACTTTTTTGTTATTAAAAAAATGCAAAAATAATTTCCTTTATTTTCAGCTTTATTTATAAAGAAATGTTTTTACTATACTTTATGAGTTTGTTAATGATCATAGTTATAAATTCAATAAAGAATTTATTAATTATTTTACTGATAGATTTCAGTTTTTTAAATTATTTTTCATAGCAAAAAACTTTTAAAAATAGTTCTAAAAAAGAATTTATAATATTTACAGTGTTATTTACAATGAAAAATTAAATATTAAATTTAACTATACAAATATTATTTGATATAATTATACTTCTATTAATTTTTATTTTGATATATCATGCTATTTAATAGTTTTAAAAGACAATAAAATTTTTAAAAAATTAACAAAATTGCACCATTTTGTATTTAATGTCTAAATTTACGCCAATAGCAGTGATTTAAAATACATATATTTTTCTTTACAAAAATATAACTGTAGTATCTAAACTCATTTCTGTGTTATATAATGAAAGCTATTTTCTTATTTCTGATTAAAAAAAACTTTGTACTTATACTTTAAAAGCTATATAACCAAGATTTTTGCGGATTCTTTTGTCTATTTTCCACAACACTGCATATGATTTAAGTATAATATCCTTTTTATTCCTTTAAAGAACTGAAAATCAAAATATTTTTCGCTCAAATCCACCCCTCCCGGAAAAAAAAACCAAGAAAAAAATTTTAACTGACAGATATAACTTACAGTATAATCACTGAGCTGTAAAATATTTTCGTAAACTGTAGGTATACCGAAGCAAAACACACTACAGACATAACAAAAAGAATACTAGATCGAAGAAAGGAAATGACAAATTCCTTACCATATTTTAATGTTTTCCCAAGCGTGTTTTTATTTATTTCTAAAAGTCAAAACATAATGCGAGTATTGTGTGGTTTATAATATTATGTACATATCAGTGGCATCAATGCGTTTGTCATGTATCCGTTTCAGAAACTTGATACACTGTAAAAAAGGATAACTTTATTATATAGGTTTTCAAAATAAGTAAAATGTTGTCTCTGGCAGGTATTCAAAGTATGGATTTATTTCCAGTGTATAAATTTTGCAATTACATTTGCTCGACGATTCACAAATGGACTGTAGAACTTTTTAGATATCAAATTCTTAACATAAATGCAGCATTTATTCAAAGACTCATGCAAAAAAAATGTGAGTTAAAAATATGTTAAGCTGTGAATTATTCTTTAAAGGTATAAGATAAAATGACATGCTTTTGCTTTTAAAGATTCATTTGGGATTTAAGAAACGAATGCAATATTGTATCCTCGAATACTTTTTGTTCTCACAGCCCTTAAAATGAGAAGAGATAATTATTTTACGTATTTAAATATGAATTAAGAAACACAAAGTTTTTATATATATTACTCTTAATCCCTTGGTATCTTTGCTTTTTAATACTTGGAATTCAAACAATTAAATTTTGAAAATACAGCATTTTTTTCTGAAAAAATTATATCCAGTTACATAAGAATGAAATTAAAGAAGACATTAAAATAATGTTAAATTATTAAATTAGTGAATACAAAGAATTCCACAGAAATTAAATACGTCAGTATAATGAAAAAAATAACGAGTAATATATTTTTGTTATGATTTAAATAAATTTAAACCCACATATATATAAATTGTTACAATTTGAAGCAAACTTGCATTTTCTTCTTTATATACGTAGTATAAGTATAGATTATATCAATTTAAATTCTAATTTTGCTTATTTTTACCAGTATCTTAATTACGAATTCCATTTTTCAAATCGTCAGTCTCATTTTATTTCCTTTGTTGAAAGGATTATACTCCATTTTGAATTAGTTCCTATGCATAAAAAAATTACTTATATACCTTACGTAAACATCTTCCCACCATGAAGCTCACTTTAAACTTTTTCCCAAAGCAACCTGCATAATTTATAAAAACAACTATTTCTCTCCACGATTAAAAACTAGTCACGAATAAAGACAACTAAAATGAATATAACGCGTATGAAATAACAATAATATATCAAATAAATGACGGTTTGATTATAAAAATTTAACATATTAGAATAAACTATATTTTGAAATAGAGCCAAGAACATGAAACCAATATATCAGAGATTTTCAACCTGCGTTTTCCTGGTATTTTGATAGGGTCATCATTATTTTCTGAATAAAAGCACTAAAATTTTAGTCAAGTTTTAATTTTTATAAAAGACTAAATTCTTAAAGACAGTTATTTTTTGTTAAAATAAATATATTTAAATATTTTACGAATGAAATAAAATCTTAAATTTCGTAAAAGGGATGAAGATGCTTAAGAAATTACAGAAAATGCTTAAGAAACTAAAAGATTCTAATGCAACGAGTACAAATATTTTAGTTCTTTTTAGAAAATGTGATATTTTTAATTAAATGCAAAATATTTCTTTAGATATTTTAATAAAATATTCTGACTCCAACATAAAATTTTGAATTATGATTATTAAGTATATAATTATTTGAACATAAGTGATGTGAAAACAAAGAAAAATTAACAACTCTAACAAAAAAAATAACGATTTAAGTCTCAATAATTTACAGAGCAATTTTAAAATTAATTTTTAACCTTTGTAAACTATTAGAAATTTTTTTATAACAAATACAATGCTTTTCTTTAATTGTTTTTTCATAAAGTACCTGTAATATGCTGTTCTATTTTAAATATTATTTTAAGTTATATTCTTATAAAAATGTGGGTCCCTCAAAACACTATATAGTGCTGAGGGTTCCGCTAGTTGTCAAAGTTTGAAGATCATTTCAATATATGAAAAAAAGTCAATTGATCAAAAAAGAAACCTATTGTGCTTTCTTATGCCCTCACAGTAGAGATTTTTAGAAAAGTTTTGGAGAATTTAATGTAGTTTTATTTTAATATATTACATATTTATAATTACATCAATGGTTAAGATTTATTTTGAAAACATGGGATAAAAATACTTTTTAACCATATTATATCTGTAATGATTAATTATTTATGTTTTAAAATAAATATAGAATAATATCCTGACTAAGCTTTTCACAATAGCAATAAAAGATCTTAACATGTAATAATTAATGAAAATTGAAATATGTTTTCCCTAAAATTTATTTATGAGCTGCACATAAAGTGAAAACACATACTAGAAAGTAATTTCTCATTTTTATGAAAGATTTTCATGCTATTTAATAAAAAAGTGATGCATTCGAATTTGTCTCTGGATAGATGTAAATTTTTTCCCCCGACTATTTTTCAGACGAAAATGAAACTTAAAAAAATAATCTGTCGTAGGCTATTCTAATGAAGATTTTTCTTGAGTTAATGCAATTAAACGTCGTTGCTAATGAGAAACAAATTAATTAGTTAATCAAGATAGAATGAGATTCATAATGCAAGGTATGTTAAAAAAAATTCCATCTAAGAAATATTCAAAAGAATGCTTTTCACATAAAACTAAAGAGTGTTTGGAGCAAGTTTATGCTCAACTAATGGAAAAATAAAATTGACGCGTAACACATTACATCTTAGAAACGAAATACATAAAAAATAAATCACAGATTGGGTGTGATTAATACAGAGTAAATTGGTTTTGAAACATTCTTTGAATTAATAAGCAAATTCTCGATTCATTTTAACTTATATTGCTGCTTATACTATTTATTTTTAAAAATTAATCAACGGATTTCTGTAATTAATCATTTCATGCATTGCTTTTCTCATGAGGCTGAAAGAAAGTAATTTTGCTACTCACTTTGACGAAAGTTATAAAAGATCTTATATTTTTATTTTCAATTGTTTTTTCTGTTAAAAATAAATGTCAATGGATTATTTGAATATTTGAACTCAGATTTTTCTCATTATTTTTAAATTGCGTTATTCTGAATTATGTCACAGATTACAAAACTTTTATCGATATTTTAATCAACTTTTTTTTTTCTTTAAGAGATTTAACTATGGGGAAATCGACACGCAAAACATAATTTATAGATTATACATGCTCTAATAAAACTAATCTCTGATATTTTTATATAAAATAATCAAGATTTAATATAAATGAATTTAAATTAAAAGATATTTAAAACCAAATATTTAGTAGTTATATTGGAACTACTCGTACAAAAGGTATACATAATGTAGCGTTAAAAATTTAAAGAATCTATTTAAAAACAATAATTATTAATTGTTTACAATTCGAAAAAAATTTAAAATAAGATATTAATACAGAAATAAAATCATTATATATCCAAAAGAATGAAAAAAAGAGTAAAAAAAATAATAAGTATTATAAGTATTTTATATTACATATAGGCCCAGGGGTCGAGTGGTAGCGTATCGCGCTTCCACACCACAGGTCCGGGTTCTATTCCCGGGCAGGGCAAGGTCGACTCAGCCTTTCATCCTACTGTAGTGGGCTGATAAAATGAGTACCAAGCTTGTTTGGGGACTTAAGACACTGGGCGTCTCACTTCAGACTGACCACCTGATCGGGACTTCTGCTCATGCATCTCAGAGCCCAATGGTCACGTATACTGGGATGGGCACATTAGGCTCTGGTCCTCATGGGCTGTTGCGCCACTGAGTTTGAGTTTATTTATATTATAATAAATATTTGGATTTGTGAAAATAAAAAAAATACTTGTGTGTGTGTGTGATTAATAAACTTTGTAATAATCTTTTAAAAAGTAAATTTTAAAAAATGCTGATTTTCTTTAAAAAAATTTTTGTTTCAAATTATTGTCATATTGAAAAAAAATTCTTTGACTGAAAAATTAAATATTAATTTTATTAAAAATAATTTCAAATACATACAGCATTTGAAAAATGTTAAAAAAATATACTAAAGAATTATCATTATTTTCATTTAAACTGTCAATAACGATCCATATTGTAATTTAAAATGGTTTAAATCGTAACTCATTGCTATCAATGAACACTACAAATGATTCCTCCTATTTCTTCCAAACTAATACATTTTATTTCACTAACAAAGCACAAAATTGGCTTAATTGCATGTTATATGTGTTTAGTCGTTACGGGAAATATTATAATTGCACTTCTTTCCAAATGTCAACCAAAAGTTAAAGCATCGAAATTTTATCTCACGTCAGTATATATTCTTTTACATATACACTATTTATCATTATTATTACTGACCTCATCCAAGAGATGAAAGTGGGCTTTTGGCAAAACACCTTTCCATATTAAACTCTACAATCAAATTGCGAGTTTTAGTAGGTCCCTTTTCAATAGCAGTTATGCAAAAATGCCATTTTAAAATTTACATTTCTCTACCTCAATCCTGTAATCACTCAGTCATTACGCAATTTAAAAACATCGATTTATGGTATCGATATTTTTTCTTGATTCTTAAAATACTTCCTTTTTCTAAAAATTGAAAAGTTCCTTGTTCGATAATTCGCACACAAAATTACTAAACCTAAGAAAGCACTAGAAAACACTGCAACAAAAGAATGCTGAAGTCGGAACTATGTATGCATTTTGTTGAAACTCTATTTAAAGATAAGAAACTACTGCAGACAGAAAGATCTGTAAGCCAATATTGAATATGCATTATGTGTCTTTATGATCGCTGTACAATTCACTAATGGCAATTGCTTGCCATAATGACAGTTGTGTTTCTTTTTACCTGGATTCTAAGCAGATTCATGCCCTTATGCATTTCTATTGAACAAATAGAATGGTGGATGCTGTGTATTCGGCTTCTAATTTTAAGCTGATCCAAAATAGATTTCTCGGATTATTGAGCTATTTTTTTTAAATAATTCTGTTTTAAAAAAAGTTCCACTTTTGAATAAATTTGCTCATTAACTTTAAATTTTTTAAAAAAAACATTGAATATTGTATTAATTTTTTTAATCATTTCCTCGTTTTCAATGTGCTGTGTTGCATTTTCTCTCTCTTGCTCGAAATATTATTTGTTTAATTTGTTTTTCCAGCCTATAATCATTTTTGTTGAAGAACATTTTTATTTCTTATTTCATCCACAAACTTATCTTCCTAAAACTTTAATTTAAATTTTCAAGACTGTTGAGAATTTAGGATTATTCGTGTGTACTTATTGAATGTTAAATCGTGCTCTTTTGAGCACACTTTTTAATTTTCGGTCGTTTTAGTAGGAATATAGAAAATGGCTCGCATTTGAACGCACAAACGCGTAAAAAGTCTACTAAAAAATTAAATATTTAGATCATCAGGAATTCAAGAAATTTCGTAAATAAGTTGTATTTTATGAATAGAAAATATGTAAAAAAGAAAAAAAAATGGTATTTTTATTCAGTTATAAGCACACAAAAAAAAAATTAATTAAATTACTTTTTTTACACTTTTATCATCGGAATACTCAAACCGTCAATTTCTTAAAAATAAATAACTGTCTGGTAATTACGTAAAAATAATTATAAAATTACATTATTATAAGCAAATAACACTACCAATATATTTTTCTTCAATATCATAAATGTACACTAAGTACATATGCATTAAATACTAAGCAATTGTGTTTACTATTTTCCTGTATTTATACATTAGTGCTTTCTACGAAATATGAAGCATATTTTTGAATGTATGCAGCATATACATATCTGAATATGTTTCAGAAAAACAGTACAAATCTCATGTATTTATTACATAAAATTAAAAAAAAAAATTTTTTAATTTTTTTTTGTTGCTGATTTTTTGAGGGGGGGGGAATTTAAACAAGTATTATAAAAAAAATTTAAGTCAATTCCTACTTTAAATGGATAAATAGAAAGTATTTTGTTAACGATTGAAAATTTGAACAAGATATATATATTTACAGGGATAGAGTGAACTATAATAATAGGAATTAAAAAAAGAGCCTAATTTGTCGGCATTATTGTAACAATGCACACCCGGTTTGGTTAGTTTGGCTGAAAAACCTGTTTTTGACGCCAACTTTTGTCATTGTTTTAACAGTTACATTGTTACAACAATGGCAAATCTAAGTAGGCGAATAAATCCGGTAATTACTTTAATTAATTAACCGGTTTTTAATGAATTAATATTTGAAAAACTATTTTAATATCAAGTGTCATCCTCTAAAAGTTTTAAAAAATGTATTTGAACTTGATTGGATGAATAGAAAGTATTTTATTAACGATAGAAAATTTGAACAAGATATATAAATAAATATATTATATATTAAAATATTTATTTATAATAGCTTTCAATTTTAAATAAAATTGAAATTTGCTAAAGAAATTTTGTAAAAGATATAAATTATATTCTATTTATTTGTTTCAAATGCCAGATACAAAATTAATTCAGAATTGCAAGCATCATTTTCTATATTTCTATAATACAGAAAAACAAAATTTATCAAAAATAATTGAAAAAATCATATAATACTTAAATAATAATCTCTCGAGATTTCTTTAGTAGCAACACATAAACATTATTCGAAGCATTTTATTCATTATACTTCAATTTGCTCTCCAACCATTTACAGCTCAATTTCGTTATGTATGAAGACTTCGTTATGAGATGTCAGTTATTTATGAAGATTGTAAATACGTACAAAAAGTCTAAAATTTCTGTTACTTCAGAAAGAAAACGTTTGATTAAGAGAGGTAGGGCAAATGCAAATAATTTGCATCAACACTGGCAATTTCAAATAACAGCTTTTATGTAAAACAATTCCTTAGACTCTTAATTGATAAATGGCTTTTCAAGTAATGGTTATTGAGAAGAAAATACATCATTATTTATGAATAAACTGTTTTGGTGCAGAACTCTTATCATTTGCTTTCGATTTATTTCAATTGAAACTTCTAAGATTGCGTAAGCATTCTTTTGAAAGCATTCAATTTTTGAGAGCTTTTAACCAAATGAAACATATCCTTAAAATCTGATAGTGGATATTGTATTTTTGAGATGGGCTCACATATATTTCATGTCTTTGATTTTGTATACGATACCTTATACCTTGTTTTATTAAAATAAACATTAACTCGAAAGTCATAAAAAAAAGGAACTTTATGAGATACCTGTATAACGTTACTTTATGTTTTATATCGTACATTGAAAGGTTTGCTTTTAATAAAAAAAAAATCTAAAAATAGATAATGTTCTTTTCAATTCTTCATTTCTGTAAAAGGAAGAAGGAATCGTGTAACATTGAAATATAATTTGCATAAGCATTGTTAGGAAATACGTCAAATCTTAGAAATATTTTAAAATATTAAAAAATAAGTATTGGTTTTTTCCCTTTAACTTACAAAATATTCATACTTATTACATTTTGGGCTTTTAGAATACATTTAAAGTTAGTTTAAGATACACATAAATGCACGCACATGTAAACGCACAGACATATACCCTGAAATGCATATGCACCGAGATACGTAGGTGGATCCAAAAAAAAAAAAGGTTACAAGCCGCAGCATTTGAAAACTACATATTATGGAGAAATTTTGTTTCCCCAATGAGTAGAGACAAATGGCGCTTCTTGTCAAACAG